>CAJNIZ010010001.1:154745-189634 GCA_905231905.1 Symbiodinium pilosum
CAAACCCCATCCAAAAGTTGCAAACTCTGGTGGCCCGGTCCCGGTGGCCCGGTCCCGGGGTCCCGGTGGCCGGTCCCGCTGGCCCGGTCCGGTGGCCCGGTCCCGGTGGCCCGGTCCCGGTCCCGCTTTAAGGGTGCGTGCCCGCAGGCCCGCGCGAAAAAAGACCTATTCTGTGAAATCTACACAGACTTTTCATTGCGGCCTTTACAGAATCGCACAATCAATAGGAAACTCTTACAAGAATCTTGCAGTCCTGGTTCTCCATGTTTGAGTTTCGGCGTCCTGGAAGCCGCGTGGGGTTCTGACTCAACAAAACTCGAAGCCTCAAATTTGTCTCCGGGATGTCTTGACCTGCGACCGTGTAGGAACGGTGATGACTATGGTGCTTATGATGCGTTTCCTGATGGGATCCGTTTCTTGAATTCCTTATGCACAAGCGTCTAGACAGGCTATGAGATTTGTGATGATTTGTGGGAACCCTAGGCCCCCCTAACCCAGCCTGCCAGATATGCCAGGAGCGCTGGCACAGCAACTCGGCTGTAGTGGAACACCTGAAAGTGTTGTAACCCATATAGTCATCAGTAAAACATCTCTCTTCGCTGTCTGCGCGGTGTGTGCTTATAAGATGTATGTGAGTTCTTCGGTCACGAAACTTCTGGTCACGAGACTCAGGGAAGATCCTCCACTTGACTTGGACACGGACAAGTGATCCTATAACAATTCGGACGGGGTTCCCTGCCGTTCGTTCAGAAATCGTAGCAGTCCCAGTTCTCGATTCCGCGAGCCACGTCAGAACTTCAGAACCGTTTCCGGAAATCAAGACTGCGCCACCGATCATTCGCAGCCAGCCTAGACACTGTTGTGAATCAGCACGCCCATCATATATTCCTGGATGCCCTGCGTGAGGCCCATAACTATCGGCCCATAGGCTCACCCTAAGAAAATCTAGGACTCTCGTTGAACTACTAAGCCTTTGACCAGAACCTCCCCCTCACATGATCCCAAGAAAGCCAATATATATATATGTATATCCACTTTATTTACATGCTATGTGTTTTTTATTGCTAAGCCTTTTGACAAGAACTTCCCCCTCACGTAATCCCAAGAATGCCAATACACATACCCACTTTATTTACATTCTATCTGCTTCGCTGCCGGGAGATTCCCCGTACACTGCCGACCTCAAAAAGTTCCTGAAGCGCCACACCGTACATCATCAAACCTCCCTGAGGGACAACGTGCACCACGTCATGGAGGTGCCTCTCAAACCAAGATGTGAAGCTGAATGGGCTTGAAGCTGTGGTGAAATTGGGTACGGCATTCCTGAATTTCTCGTGCCCAGTGTGGCTTGATAGCTTGGTAGGGCTTTAGCCGGATTACTGGGAGTCAGGGCCTTCAAGCAAACAGATCCGCACAGGGCTCAGGAACTTAACGTTGATATCAAGAACGTTCAAGCTGGACTTGGACTTCTTCCCTGTTCTCGGAGGCCGTTCAACGCGATGGGCGAGCATTACAGTATGCCTCAGACAACCTCAAGAAGGCAGCATGGCAGCAGGTGGGGGCTGACCTCAAGGCCTTGGGTGTGCTATCACGGCTTCTGATGCATCGGCCATCTTGGGGAAGAGGATGAAGCGGGAGGTTAGGATGCGTCCACATAGTCACATAGTTCCCGGAAGTATCAGGGTCCTTTTCTTGAGGGCACCGGGAAGACAATTTTTGTGAAGCTCAAAGAAGTTCCCTAACTAAGACTTTACAAAGACTTGTGAGTTTGGAGCTCGCATCAGGACAGCTTCGTGGTTATGGAAGCGCTCAAGTCTGACCCGGAGGCCTTGGGTAGCTGCAGGAGTTTTGGGGGTTGGGTTCAGGCACGAAGTGTGTACTGGGGCCTGCTTTTTGATGGGAGCATTGCAGGATTTACAGGATGGACTCTAAAGCTTCTGCATATACAGCATTGTTGGCAGAATCATGTTCATGAGGGTGCAGGTACTCTGACAGTACGCTAAGCCAACCCTCGCGTCTCCTGATATTATGACAGCCATACATCGTGCAACCGACTTCCCCCTTGATCCCCCAGCATCGGATGTTGGATCCGAAGACCAATCAAGGAACCCATGCGTGTGAGACACCTCGACATCCCGTGCGCCGACGATTACCCACTGCTAGCAGCTGCAAAACACACTTCTGCCTGGACTGCTGAGGAGCTGCAAAGTGAACCAAGCTCAGAGACCAGGGCCTGATAATTTGAGCTATAGCCTATAAACTCCAAGCATCCCCCTTAACAACCCATATAACTAATCCTCCCCTATATAATTCCCTTCATTTTTGAATCCTCAACCAGTGAGAAGCCTTTGATGCCACGAAGATTTCGCAAGCCGGTTCGTGTCGGATGAGGCGTTATTTGATATACATAGGGTTTAGGGTTTGTTGGGTAGCTTCTTGAACGCACGCCCCCCTGCCTCCTGTAAACTGTAAACAGCATTTGAACAAAGCAACAAATGTCATGAGATCTTACTTCCTTACGATGCAGAATCCACGTGGATAGCTCTAAAACCAAGGTCTGGCCCATGTGAGCTCAATCCAAGTGCCGGACTAGGTTGCCAAAACGAAAGGGCCTATGATCTTGAGCCTGGCCCACAGCATTACCCATGTATATTCATTGGCTTGGCATGTTTAAAATTCCGATAAGCCCCCTGTAACTCCTGTGCAGCCCCATTATGCATATCCATACTGCCAGTGTGAGCATCTCTGCCTGGGCAGTCCCTCGAGTTTGCCGACGAAGACCTGAAGCAGAACCTGGAAGTAATCATGCCGGCCGGGGGCCCGGCCTTCTCAGAACACCATACCGTGGAGCGTAAGTCCAGGTGCACAGTGATCCTATTGAGCTGCGTAGCTTTCTGGTATGTGTTTAGGGCCTCCCATGTAGGGTTTGCCAGATGGGCTTACCAAGATTTATTATTAACTTGAGAGATGCTGTTCCTGTACTTGCCTAATACATACCCTATAAAATTATATATTATAAACCCAATATATAAGAGAACAATTATACTATAATAGGGTATGTATAATATATACCCTATTATATTATGATTGTTTCCATTTCCTTTTCCACTATCCCTATATAACCCCAATCTACTTGCCTATGAGGACCCCAAAAGAGTGCCCTCTCTTTCCGAGGAAGTCGGCCGTCCGACATCCCAATATTATATAGGGGTTATATTGAGGTAATGGAGAATAAAATGGAAACAATCATAATATAATAGGGTATATATTATACATACCCTATTATAGTATAATTGTTCTCTTATATATTGGGTTTATAATATTGGGGTTATATTGGGAGAATGGACAAGAAAATGGAAACAACTATGGTATAATAGGGTTAGGGTCTCAAGCTTCACTCTGAAACGTTATTGCGCCACATAGGTGGGAGTCTTTAGTGAGGATGTCCCGGAAATCACACTATGCTTTCCGATTGCGGCAGTGGCGCGGTCGTGCGAAAATTCGCCAAACCGAGCTCTGCTTTCCATAAAGCTGGAAAAGGGACGCTGTGCCCTGTTTTGTGCCTGAGGCCCTGCGTCGAGATGGCGCTGTCCTTCGCTTCCTGCCTTATGAGCTGCGAGATAGCTGCGGCCCCAGCTGGAGTAAAAGGCATGCTTCTCCTAAATGCTGTTACTGTATCTCAGCCTTCGAGGTTTTTGTTGTAACGCTGTTGTTCACGATGCGTGAGACCAGAATGACAAGCATGTGTGCTTCTTTTGGATTACCTCTGGCTGGCTGAATCGATTTCACCAGAGTGCGGTTACAGTTACAGGTGTCAGAATGAAAGTATGACGTTTAAAAGTTAGACGAAACTATGCAGCAGGGAGAAAACACGGTTTTGAGCCAAATTGCCCCTTAAGGCTCTGATGTGGCGCTGGACGCTGTGCAGACGTTTGGCCTCGCGCGCCTCGGAGCTGGCTCTTATCCGCTGGGTCCTATGCCCCTTATGGAGATGGTAAAAAACTGTTCACTACTGCACCTGAACGCACGAGACCATGCTGATGCAGTACTTGTGCAACAGCGTGCTAAAGGCAACCGCCTGCTGTGTAACTAAGCTTGGCCTCTGCAACAGTCTATCTAGAGCAGGCGTAGGACCAGAAGCGAGTGGCTTGGACACTAAAGTTGGAATTCGCTAAACACTAGCAGCAAAATCATGGCTGTGATGATGACAGCAGACAGAACAACAGGAATATCCAGCGAAAGAACACAACCAAAACTCGTTTACAAAATGAATGTGGGGCCTGCAACCGTTTTTTTGTGCCTGCTGTTTGTCTTGACTCTGAGACCTCAGGATTTCCTTCGCCACCGAGAAGGCTTCTCCTTGCTTTCTCTCCGCATTAGGTCTTGTATCATTTCCGAGCCTAATGGCTTGACCTCAGCTTGCTCCCGGGTATCGTATGGCTGTGCAAGTAAGCCTAGTTGAGAGACGATTCAGGCCAGTGCGGCCACTCAGTGCGATTCGTGTTGTGGGAGTCCAGGTTGCTAGATCGGGTTCTTGCCATCACAGCCTCCTTGCAGTAGTAGCTGCTGCTACAGACTTGTAACTCCGGATGGGCTGAACGTCGCTATCGTTAATGTCCTTGAGTTGTTATCAGAATTGGGTTGCCTCTCCCCTTCCGAGTGCTTTTGTCGACTCCTGCTTCCCAGCAAAAGGTGAGAGCAGATCGTGAAGTTATCATGGCTGCCGTGAGGAAGGACGCTGGGACGTCAGGAAGTCATGGGGAATTGTCATGGTACATGTTTACGTTAGTTGGAGTTCATGCTTTGAAGCAGTGCCTTATCATTTTGCTTGATGGTTGAGGAAGTTGATGTCAGCAGGAAACTGCTACGACCCTTCAATGCAAAAAAGCAGCTGGAGGTTGTAGGGAAGTTACGGTAGAAGCAGGGCCACTTGACGAAGCATTCTTTAGTTACGAAGTTTTCAAGGTTCCTCAACCACAAGCGGTGTGCGAAGCCTCCCAACCCGCGTCCCCTGCGTGCTACCTTGCCTGTCATCTGGAAGCCCAAAAGAGCACTCTGACACGGCCCCGCACCCACTGCCCGCTCCCCTCGCCACCTTGTGAAAATCACATTCTCGCTTTGAATCCAAAAGCTCTTATACTTACTGGCTCTTACTAGGGAACATCATCCTTCAAAAATATGTTCCCTTCCCTTGTTCCCTACTAACAAGCAGTAATCCTTGCTCCTGATTAATAAGGGCGCCAACCGGCCCCCCACCTATATTAATATCCCAGGGCCCATTATTCTAGGGGACCTTGGGTCCCGGACCGCTTCTGCGGGACCCTTTGCGAGCCTTCTCGGGCCGCTCCCAGACTGTTTCTGTTGATTTTTTGTATTTTTCTAGTGTGTTTCTATAAATGACGAGACCCTCTCACGCAAGCTCCGTAAGGGGTAGCTCAGGAAGCAATGTTCGAGCCATGATTTCCTAATAAGTTTGATTATGCGAATCAGCCTTCAAAATCAGCCTTGCTTTTCTCATATCCAGAGCAGCCAAGTAAGCGAGTCTGCCTGAAGTTTAAGCTTGTCAAGGTGAGCTCCTGAATCTAAGTAAGCCGTACTCCAGATCGTTTTTAAAATCAAGTAAGAAAGAGTACAAGTCCATCTATTATTTTCTAGGGTTAGGGGGAAAGTTCTTTAAATTTGGGGGGTTTTGGGGCCCCAACAGTCTATGTCTTTAAGTCTCTGACCGCAAATCTGGCGTATATAGAACCCCAAAGCCCTAAACCCTTAAACCCTAAATCCTAAACCCTAAATCCTAACCCTCCACCCCTAAACCCTAAGCTGCCTGCAGGATGGCATGGCCTTGGCCTATGCCTCGCAAGACCTCCAGGATGACGAGGCAGTTGTGGAGGCGGGTGGAACTACTTGTAGGGGCTTTAGGGGTTTAGGGATTTAGGGGTTTAGGGTTCTTGAGCACGTGAGAGAGAGGGTTCAGGGTTCAGGGTTCCTTTGTTTTAAGTGCAGCGTTGAACTACGGAAAATCAAATGGAGACTACTGCAGTATATTGGGGATTATATTGGGATATCGTACTTACTGGTGCTTAGCAGAGAACAGGGGAATGTATTATATGGGGATTATATTCCCTTATTCACTACCAAGAACCAATAAGTTACAGGTAGGAAGAGACACAACCCTTGATATACTGTACCTTCAAGTGTATTTCACCTGCGTGCTACTCCAGCACTCTCTGAGTTTAGGCTACCTGGTTTGCGGAGGACTCGGGTTGATAAGATACACGTCTAGCATTGCAGGGCTTGGCTTTACTCGTAGGAGCTGGTCATGTCAGGGGCCAAGGCATGAACGCAAGAAAGCCAATTCATAGGTCATAGATTTGAGAAAGGGCCCCTCTAACCAAGAATTTGCACGCCAAGGGACAAGTTGATTCGACACAGGCATGAGGCGAGTGAAATCCTGTGAACTGTCTGCGAGTGTGCGCTGGGAAACCTCTGCTGCAGGCGGCCACAGAGGAGAATCCTTTGGCTCTGCAATTCGCGGCAGACCGCTGGCGCTCCAACCGGGTGCCCCATGCCGTTCAACAAACCTCGCATGCTAGTGTGATTCTACCCCACAATCCTCTTTCAGCTTGTTGCAGCTTCTAGGCGAACATCGGTAGGATATCCTTCAAGGCCCACTCCTAGACCTTGCCTCCGCGCAGTACTGGTCAATGCACACTCGCTCACTGGAGGAGCTACTCATGCGAATCCTGCCAATCAATGGCCTGGCGCTACAATTCGTCACGCAAGGCACGCGTGGTTCTAATACCTAATTCGTTTCTTCTCTCCTTGTGGAACAGGAAATATTGCACCACCAACGCGTCATATGCTTTTCTAGCACTAGGCTTCCGTGGAAATTCGGGGCTATCAGACGTTTGGCTTAGCTTGGGATGGAGCGGCGAATTACCAGTTGATGTTGAGCCAATTCTCTGCTCCGCGTAGTCATGTGCTCACTGCCTGACAGGCACCCAATCTAGCCTGAGAAGCCCGCAATCGTCCTTCAAAGAAGAAATACATACTTATGAATTAGTGCGGGCCTGGCTTTGGATTGGTTTGTTCCTTTCGGCCTGTAGCCACACGCCCTTGAACCTGCGTCTGCGAAGGCTGAACCCCATGGTAGATGGTAGGACGTCTCCAGGAGTGTGACCACATGTGATCAATTCCCGTAGACCCCCCCAGGACCAGATATGTAGTCACACAACCCCATTCTGTCCAGACAGCAGTGGCAGCGGTGAAAAGATTCCTGGGCAAAAGCGCTACTGCCACCAGGTCTATCAAACGACTCCGAGGTTTGCATGGAGGCTGGCCAAGTCCATATGGGACTTTCATGTTTGATCCCTGCGATCCTTGTACAGTCCTTACAATCGCTTCCCCCTAACATCAAACTTGTCCCTCCCTCCCCTCCTGATATTAAAGAATCCGGGACCCGAAACAAAACAATTAGATATGATTGAAAGCATCAGATCAGGCTGCCTCTAAAAGCCCTGTTAAATTCCTTTCTATTGAAATCTGACGAGAAACGAATGGAAATCCACTTAGAAAGTACTTTGAAACTGAATTAAAACCTAGTAGCAAAAATTAAAATCGAATTAGAATACAATTGAAGTTCATTGACATCGCATTTAAACCCATCTAAAAGTAATTGAAAATTACTTGAAACTTCACCTAGAATCCATTGAAAGAGAATTAGAATTCCAATTGAAAACCCCTGAAACCGAATTAAACCTCAATTGAAACCGATTGAAACCGAACTAGGACCCGATTAAAACCAATTGAAATCCAATTAAGACCCAAAACTAATTGAAATCGAATTCAAATCCATAGAAAATCAATTGAAGTCTGAGTAAAATTCCGTCTACAACCAGCTGAAATCTAATCAACACGCCATTAAAACCAACTGAAATCAAATTAAATCCAAGTAGTTTTTTCATCAAATTGATACCGAATTAAAACCTAATTAAAACCAACTGAAATTTTATCAGAAACCGAACAAATTTCATTGAAATCGAATAAAACCCAGTTAAACCCCATTGAACACTTCTTAGAATTGCATCTAAAACCAAATCAAATTAACAGCAAATCAAATCAATGGAAATCGACTTTGAATCCACTTAACACCAATTGAAACCTTATTCAAATTCCACCCAAAATCAATAAAACGCCAATTCAAATTCATTGAAATCGAATCAATATGCAATTGAAGCCCATTGAAATCGAATTAACAACCCAAAAAAACAATTGACATTAAATTAAAATCCAGGTGAAGTCTTCAAAGTCTATTGAAAATACAAGCAAAGCCGATTAAAACTTGTTCGAAATCAAATCATCAATTGAGATGTAATGCGTATATACAATTGAAATCTAATTACAATCAACTTAAATTCGGCTGAAATGGTAATTACCTAAAGCCAAGTAAACTCGCATTCAATGTCTTATATGACTTCCCTTGTGAAAAAAAAGGATGTGGAAAACATTCAAAACCTAGGATGTCAAGGGGATCCCTAATTCCTTTGTATTTCTTATTCTGCCCCCCTAATGGTCCAACAGGTGGCCCTTTGGAAAAGTATGGAAAAGTAGTATTCGACGTTTAAGAGTAACATTCAGAATTTTTAGGCTCCTGAATTTATTTTTCAATATTAGAGTGGTTTTAGTATTGGGGGAGAGGGATTAATAGCTTCCCAATTTTAGCCCCAATCTTGAGAAATTCCCAGAACATATTCGGCCCATCTCGGCCATTGAGAAGGTGAGCCGAGGATCGGCTTAGACCCCCATTCAGTATCAGGCGTGTATGCGTTTTTGGATGGCAGTGTCTCCCGAATTTTGAAACACAAGCTTCAGACAAAACATTCGGGACTGACTTTTCGAATTTGAACGCAGCACGAAAACTCTAAAGTCTGGATATGGTAGTTTCCCTAAATAAGGGAACCCCAATATAGACCCCAAAATACTATAGTCCTTACCCCCAAAATGGTACCCCTAATTATGGGAAAACCCCATATATAGTCTGGATCCTAAACCTGGAGGTCAATTTGATTTGAAAGTCACGGGGTCTTCCTGCAGTCCCCTCAGTAGCACCTGCATGCAAGAAGAACTTCAGAAAATGGCTTTTCGCGTTCGACGAGACCGCGAAGACCTGAATGACAGAAAGCTACCTTTTCAATATCCAGACCCTCGCACATCGCCATAGCCGCTGCCTTTGCAAGTCTTCCGGAAGCCTGCTGACATGAGCGTCCCCCCCCTCCATTCCTGAATCTCAGAATTGGCAGGCTGTCAGCGAGAATGGCGGAGCGCTCATCCACTGTTCTGCGGCAATGCGTGTCTTGGCAATTCTGTCATTGTTTGCTACGATCTTTCTGGGATGTGAGAAGATTTTTTTGACCCTAGCATCGCACCTGACCTTGAGGGCTTCGCGACTTTCAAGGGCTATGAGTGTGCTGCGATGTTTATCTTTTTCCTTTCGTGTTGTCAGTTAAGCTTTGCTTCGCCTGCAGTGTTGTAACTGATGTTGACAGGTGAGTTTCCGTTTTCCTGACTGCTGCCTCTAGCTGTTGCTATTGTGGCTCAGTAGCGCTGGTGTTTGCGAGGAGACAACGAGGAGATCGCACGCACAGCTCTCCACAATGATGGGATGCAGATCTTGCAGCTTGCCAGCATCAGTCCGGAACCAATTTTGGTGACCATCTGAGCTTCTCAAAACAGGGGTGCGCTTTGGGCTCTAGTATATAATACAGGTGGATACAAGAGTCAAATTTGGCGGGTTCCTTCGTTCCTTCTCGTGTAGGACAAGGGAGGTCTTTCTGAAGGATTGAGTGGCGTTTTGGGTTTGCATGGGGGCCACCTCACTATGCCAAACAGGAATGGTTTTGCGAAGCTCAAATCGTTCTCTGCCAAGGAACGTCTCCAGCCGTCTGCGCGAGGTCGACGTGAGTAATATTTGCACTTTATAACTTGATCTAAAGTATCATTCTTGCCAAGTAGCGCGTACAGAATAAATTATGGAAAGAAACGAGTGGGGAAGCCCCGGCAAAATTGGATCTACCATGCAAAGAAGTTTGCTTACGAAGAGACGCTTTCCCATTTAAACTATGAAGAGACACCGGCACATGATAATATTATTTACGCCGCCAGTATGTTGAGACAATTTTAAAGCGTCTCTTAGGGTAAGCCTCCTGTTTTGCTGCGCCGACGCTGCGTAATGCATTGACAGACAGTCAATTCGCAGTATGGCAAAGGAAACTTGATCTAATAGATCACCATATTTGACAAAACAGAAGGCGTTTTAACATGAGATATAAAATTAAATCTACGGCGCTTTTTTGGCTTACGACCCATTTAGGTTTTGGGTTCAGGGCCTATATGTACCACGAGAATATTTTCCAGTGGAGAACCATGTGGAAACTGAAATGGAAGTTTGGATACCTGGGGTAGATGGAGAGCAGGGGTAGTTATCTTTGCCTTCATATGAAGCCCCCGCCCGCTGTTATCAGGCTTTCCCCATTGTCGTAGGGGCTCGGGTTATAACGTGGGGAGGGGATTGCTTAAAGAAACGCAAGATATCACAAGGCTCAGAACCAGTAGGGTCTCGCAAGAATGATGCTTGATATGGATCCCCTGTAAATCTCTTTGCAAGTGCTGTTCCAAGTGAGTTCAATATAGGTACCACGTTTTGAGAGACGGCATGTAAAAACAGACCCGCGCCTTTTAGACTGGGCTTAATTTCAGGGTTCTCGCATTTGGGATGAAAGGTTCGCGGTAGTGGCTGGGTATGGTCACTGACATTTGATTCAGCCAAAGCTTCCTCTTGCATTGGGCCGGGCTGTCTTGCAATATCTGAAGGGATCCCGAACCCCTCGATTGTCCTTAGGTAGCCCTTCTTTGACACTCACCAAGCCTCGGGGAGTCCCGAAGTGGGCCACTTCGTGAGCTCCCGGGCAGGATCGCGAGCTCGTGAAGCTAGCTGTGAGCCGCTGTGATGCAGCCTTTCCTCGGGGGGACTATATTAGGGATGACATATTCATAGAAAAATGGGCTAGAGGAAGACATTTGGTGCCTCATTGCTGCGTTGTTATGGACCGTAGGAAGATGCAGTGAATAGATGGGGATATTTGGGCCGTCCTACGTGACAGGGAATGCAGAAACGTAAATCTCGCACGTGTGCAGGGCTAGGC
Source organism: Symbiodinium pilosum (assembly GCA_905231905.1). Lineage (NCBI taxonomy): Eukaryota > Dinophyceae > Suessiales > Symbiodiniaceae > Symbiodinium > Symbiodinium pilosum. The sequence goes on from CAJNIZ010010001.1 coordinate 165,947, forward strand.
CACTATGAACCGTATAAGGCTTGCATGGAATTATGTAGACAAGTTTCAGCGAATATTCGGGGAATCTTTGGCGGTTGCGGATACCCGCTTGCAAGTCGCATTGAAGAGGGTGTAATTAGAATTAGAGTTCTGCACGAGCTTCTCAACATCGTGGTTTCCCTTGTTGTTGCAGGGTGTTAAGCGAAAGTGAGCAATGGAGAAAATGTGCTAACGCGTGACCAAGAAACCAAGGCCCTGCAAAACAAAGGGGCAGGCGGCCTAGAAAAACTATTGAAGATTTCAGACACATTATTCACCTGTAGCTCAAGTCTCTGTAAATGCTGTCTAGTCGCAAGACCTCAACTCAGCGCACGCTGCCGGTAGCACAATATCCCCTACCGTATTCTCCATCATCACCAATAAGCAGTCTTTTCCAGCAATTGCCACGAATTGCACATGCAATGTTTTGTCATTCATCGTGAGATTTTGCAATGGCGGCCCGCTTTCCAGCACTTTTGGCGAGATCCCGTAGTCATGTGCGGACTTGGCCCCAGCTCGCCTGCCGATCTTCCACGGATGTCGCTCAAAAAGGATGGCTACAAGGACTGGCTGGCATGCTCCACGAGGCTGAGTCTTCCAAATAGAGAGAGATTGTGATACGAGCCAGGCAGGCGAGAAAGCAATCCTTGTCTTAAAGGTGGTTGGATTTCCTAAACTCTTACAGCTCCGGTTAGCTTTAGTCGTTTTAAGACACCATGCTCAGGTTCCGCCTGTTGCTGCGCCCTTCACGGCTTTGTCTGCGGGCTGTGACCACACCTGCGTGGTGAAGGAAGATGGCCAACTGTTCTGCTTTGGCTCCCTTTATTCCGGGCAATGTGATGTACCTGCTGGTCTGGGACCTGTTGTGGCAGTATCTGTCGGTTGCAACCACTCTATAGCAGTGCAGGAGGATGGTGGGCTGTCGTGCTTTGGTTCCAATATGGCTGCTCAGCTGGAGGTTCCCGCAAACTTGGGCCCAGTGGTTGCGGTTTCCTCAGGTTGCCTCCATACATGCGTGGTGAAACCTGATGGGCAATTGATATGCTTTGGGGACAATAGCACCAATCAATGCCGAGTTCCCATGGGACTAGGTCCCATGGTGGCTGTCTCAGCAGGCTGCGATCACACGTGCGCTGTGTCTAGCGATGGCCAGCTGCTCTGCTTTGGTTCCGACAATCATGGGCGAAGTACGGTACCTGGGGATCTAGGACCGGTGGTGTCCGTTGCTGCCGGTGGCCGTCATACGTGTGCGCTGCGAACAAACGGACAGCTCGTATGTTTTGGGTCTAACCGAGATGGTCAGTGTAATGTCCCAGACAACTTGGATGCTGTCGTGGCTCTTTCAGCAGGTTTTGATCACACCTGCTTATTGACATGTGCTGGCCAACTGGTATGCTTCGGAGACAACAGCGCAGGCCAGTGTGACGTGCCTGAAGGTTTGAAGTCCGTGGTGGCTGTTTCGGCAGGAGGGTCTCACACTTGTGCGCTCACGTCTGATGGGTTATTGGTTTGCTTTGGAGAGAATGACATGGGACAGTGCAGTGTTCCAGCAGATGTGGCCCAAAGTGGCCGCTCCTGTTTATGCACGACCCATGCATGTGAGTGCGCAGGACATGGGGTCAATGAACTCCAACTCTGAACAGTCACACCTGAGAGGCTTCGCCAAGCTGCTTGTACTTGCTTTGGTAGCGCCTGAGAACCCCAGCCTGTATTGGACATGCTGCGCAGGCTGCACAGGGGCGTGATGTGGCCTCCTTTCTAAGAAATACATGCACAGTACAGTACAGTACAGTACAGTACAGGGTGTAGTCATGCCTGTCCAGGCATCCCTCCCTGCAGCCGTGGCGGGTCAAGCAACAGCCACGCCAACCAAACTACGCATATGTGTTGCAGTCTTTATTGGGCCGTACTGTAGGAGCACGTATACGACATACCAGCCTGGATGCCACCTAAGCGCGAACTCACCTTGGACATGAAAGCCACGCAAACTTGGGCCTGAACAGATGGACCTTCTTACAGGTTTGCCCCAAGAAGTGCAAAACCGCTGTCACCCATGTGGATTTCTACGCATTCGTGCACATGTACCTATGTAGATGTCTGTATAGCCTCTTCATCAGGAGCATGGAATGAGCCATAAACCTTTCAGGTGCGCACTGGCAGCCCTTCAGCTTGCCCAGTATTCCGCAAAATAGGCATTATTTGTAGCCTTGGACCCATCGGAAGCTGCCTCACTTCGTTTTGAAAAGAGAGCGCTGCTGCATGGGCAGCCAGTGAGCCACCAGTTCTACCCATGAGTGAGGAGGAGGCCAGCGTGTTCAAGATTTATGTTGGGCTTCGGGCATATCGTGTATGCACCTGTTGCTCCAGGATGTCACAGTGGAAACTCGTGTTGCAGTAGGTTAGGGGTTCAAACTTTCAGATTTGAAGAGCCTAGCTTTGCAAAGCCAAGAGGAAACTTTCCCTCGGCTATATGTGTATGGAGTTTCTCAAGAAGTTTGTCCTGTTTCCGTTTGCTGATCTCTACTGAGCTTTCAGGAAGTCCCATCTGCACCCTGGAGTTACCTCTAATTATCTTACTGGTGGTTAGGAGGGAATAAGGGAATATAATCCCTATAGAACCTGTATATATACATATATATATAGATAGAAAAAAAGATATATAAATATAGATATATAAATATAGATATATAGATATACATACATAGATATTGCCTTATTCCCTGCTGACCCCCAGTAAGTTGTGGGACATTGCCCGCTGCCAGGCGCCTGCAAGTCCGGTCTCCCGAGTGCTAAGCAGCTCTGAGGAGACGAAGCTGAAGGCAACTTGCTTGCGGGGTTTATAGTCCCCCTAAGGTTTAGGGTTTAGGGTTATATTGGGATAATAGGAAAAGAAAATGGAGACGACTATAATGGGTTATATTTGGGGATTTGAGGGTATAGGTTAGGGTTATATTGGGATAATGGAAAATGGAACTACTATTTAGGGTTTAGGGTTTATAGTCCTCTTTAAGTAGAATGTAGGGTTTTTATAGGAGTTATATAGGGATAATGGAAGAGACCATGGAAACTATCATATTAGAATAGGGATTATATGGGGGCTATAGTCCCCCTTAAGTGGATAGAATATGGGGTATATGGGGATCTTATTATAACATACCCAAAGCCAAATTCTCGCCTTTTTTGGAACAATCTCCTGGGAGACTCAGGTCTGAGTATTAGGTCTCTACTGCCCTCCTGCCCGCTGGACTGGCACCGTCTAATTAACTTAGAGACTACGAGACATACTATGAACTTTCTGCTTGCAATGTCTTGTGGGTGCAGATCGTCGGGCGAGTGCCCCTGAGAGATGACGCTACATACCATGAACCTTCATGAGCTGAAACGTACAGATCGCGAAAAGCTCAAGCACCTTTCAGCAGAGTTTAGTCTGCAGCTCCTCGGGAAGATCCTCTGATCCTCAAACATCCCTACGTTAGGGTTCGAGCCTGTGCAAGGTCGAGAGACGCACGTCCCGGAAGTTTAGCTCAGAAGACCTGGCGTCAAAGGCAAGGTCTCGAAGAGCCATGAAATATGGGTTGGGATTAGGGTTGGGGCTACAGGGCTTCTGATCTCGTATTTAGGGATTAGGAGGATCTAGGCTTTGGTGTCTAATCGTACAGAAGGGAGGGTGTTGGGACCGTATCGTGGCAGGTTGAGGACGTGTGATGCTTGGCCAGTGGGTTGTTGTTTCGGAGCTTTGGACTGTGTAGTCGTCATTGCGACCTTTTGGGACGGTAGGGGCTTGGGGGGCCGTGACATGCTTTCCAGGTGTAGATGTGAATTTTGTTTGAGGACTTGCTATGCCATGAAGTTGGGTTTCCTTCGTTGCCAATTGGATTGTTGGGTGCATGTGACATGAAATGTTCCCGGTAGCGCACCCTTTCGAAGCCTCCTGCCGAGTAGCGCATGTTGACAGAAGACCAAGGTGGTCCTTCCTGATTGTTGCTCCTTACCCTCAATAGCATGCGTACGCCAGCTTTTTTTCAACACGCAAATTGTGCACATGCAAGCTGGGTAGCCCGTTCATGAGGCTTTCACACTAACACTGCAGACATCAAGCATCTCGCTGCAGGAGCTGGCAAGTCAAGATCTAGTTGTAGCAAGGCGCCGCACCCAGAGCTGTTTTTATGTCAGCGGACTTTCGCTCCAATCATGTGGCCGCTACCTCTGAGGGCTTTGTATCCGAAAGGTCTGAGGAGCAGGGGTGTATTTGCCAACACTGGCAGGGGTCTCACGTAGAGGAGTGCCAGGCAGACTTAAATGCAGGGCTTTGAGGTCCCAACCTCTGGGCGGACTGCAGCAGACTGTAGTGTTGGATAACAGACTTGCAAGTACTACGTATTTGCGAGCATGTAGAGGAATGCCAGTCGTAATCGTTATCATTGTGCTGTTCGCGTGTTCGTGGCTGTGCAACTGCCTCGCCCAGGAGCGTGAAGGAAGTTGAAGAGTGCCATGGTTTGCATAGAGCACCCTACAACCCCCCCCCCCCGGGCGCCCCAAAGAGGACGTCAAAGCACTGTTTGCCTCCTTCGGCAACATGCAATTTCTACAGCTGGTGTTGATTGGATGGCTGTTTGCTACTTCTTATTATCATGGCTGACTAGATGGCTTCTATTCATGCCACCACGACCAAGATGTTGTGCTTTCGATTTTTGCCATTACTATTAGAGTGTCAATTCATTGCCATTGTCCTCCTTGTCATTGAATAACTCCATAGATGAATTCTCCGAATTCTTTGCACTACTATTATTCATTATCTTCCTCATCCAGGCTTTGTTAAACTTTGTTATGCTGAGCACGGGCGCGAGGTCACTGTGTCAGCAGATTCGCGAGCTCCGAAAGTCTTTGGAGCATAGCATCGAGGCAGGGCACTTGCCCTCGCTTTTCTCAGGAAGGCCGCGAATGAGCCGTGGCTGTAATTAGATCTGAGAAGGCCCTATTGGTGAATACACCTTTGCAAAGTTGCAAGTCAACAGCGGATCGTCTAAACAAAAAGTCGCTATACGCTCGACGAATGTGCTTTGATGACCCGCAAGGCACCGGAGAGAGAGAGAGAGAGAGAGGCCCCTAACACTGAAATCAAGAAAGAGAGAGGGAGAGAATGAGAAGAAGAGAGAGAGGGGAGATAGACTGAGATAGATAGACAAGTCTGATACTTTGCTTTGCCGTCCTCAGCATGCGGAAGTGTTGTCTACCGCACGACTGCCTGCACCAAGAAGGAAAGGGGCGCTGAATCTGCCAAGTCCGATGGAGTAATGATCGTTGTCATGAAGCTGTCTCATGCGTATTGAAGGTCAAGGAGGCAGACTGCGGCTCAGATTCACGAGCCAGTTGAGAAGGGGGGAGACTCATTTTGGATGTTCGGATGGAAGTTCCTTGACTAGTCTTTCTGGGATGTGGATTGTGTGGTTGGTGAATTTTAAAGTGCACGCAGACAAGGTGTGATACCCCGGACCACCTGTGCGAGGGGTGCCCGAAGCCAGCAGAAGAATAAGGAAACAAATAAGAGAAACAGCGAGAGGGAGAGAGAGAGAGAGAGAGTACAGTCCAAAACAATGTACAGAATGCACAACAGGTCTAGCCGAGGTGGATGCTAGTGGCCCTGAGTTAGTCCATATTGTATTTGAGTTGGGGCATGTTGATATTGGTTGCCTGGGAGTGCAGTGCAAACCGTTTGGAAGCTGCGAACTGACCCTTACACGGCACACCAGCAGCGTGTGAAGTGTGAGGACATCACTAAGGTGCCTGGGAGTCCATTTGTCGTGGGTTTACAAGCAATTTGGTGAGGGTGCTGTAGTTGATGTTTAGGGAAGCAGTCGTACTGAAGTGAGTAGTCAGCGCAGCGGCACAGATGTCTTACAGCTTGCTGAGAAGGATGAGCCAATGAGCGAAGGCCAGTGTGGGGTATCTGTTCGGAGGAGTTATGCTTTAGCTCGGTAACTTAGGGGAGATGACCTAGCCTTTGTTCAGCAGTTCATCGGGCCTCGCAAGTACCCGACTGGATGCAGCCTCATCTTGGGTGCGGCGCTGCGCGCCGGGGAGACCGTAGGGTCTCCCTTCACCCGCAAAGAAAGAAAGAAAGAAAGAAAGAAGTGGAGATCAGGAATGTGGCAGCCAGTGACCATGATGCAGTCATGGTCCCCATCCTTACCGGAAGACCTGCGCGCACAGGGAAGGTTGACTCGGCGCATGGACCCAAGCAGCTCAAAGATGGGAGGGTTGTTCAGTCAATCCTACAAAACCTCCCTGCAACAGCAGACTGGGGCCATCAGATCAAGCAAGCAGCATGTGCCATAGTCGAGAACAGGAAAAATTACAGAGGGTACCGGGAAAGCTCGGCTCTCAAGCGGCTGCGCAGGCAAGCAATGCAAGCCACGCCGAGGGCTGAAGCAAGGGAGCTGTGGAAGCAGGTATGGAAGGTAAGGAGGCAGGAAAGGGATGGATGGCAGAAGGGGCTCCTTGAGGCAGCCCTTGCGGAGGACTGGCAAGCGCTCCGGGCGATCAAAACAGCGAGAAGAAGACACCAGTGGGAAGAGGCACTCACTACACAGCCAGACTGGGAGGAGACGATGCGAGAACACTTCCACAGTATCTTCGCCAAGCAAGCAGCAGAACAAGTAAAAGCCGAAATAGCCGCGGTTTGGGAGCATCTCACCACCCTCTGCAAAACCACCAGGTGGCGACCTTTCACCACAGAGGAACTGGCACAATGCACAACAGCATGGGCGGGGGGTAAGAGCACAGGTCCTGATGGGATCAGCTATGAGGCACTAAGGGTGATGGGAATGCATGACAGATAGATGGGAGCCACGGCTCCGAGAGGAGTTCAACGACGCCCTTTATAAAGGCAGATGCTCCCACCTCACCAAGAAGTCGGCGACCATTCTTCTTCCCAAAGAAGCGCAGCCAGCAGACTGGGGACAGACGAGACCCATCACCCTCAGCAGCAGCATGCTTAAGTGGCAAGCCCAATTGATCCTAGGAAGGGTAGGGGAACCGATCATGCGCCAAGCATGCTACCAATTTGCCAGACCAGGAAGGCAGGCGGCTGAGCTGATACTCCTGCTAAGGCGAGCAATAAGGGTAAGTAAGGAGTGGAATGTGCCGTTCCACATCCTTAAGGTGGACGTCTCTAAAGCCTTCGACACAGTGTCCCAGCCAGCACTGTCGGCGACCATCGGAGACAAGCTTGCCCCCCTAGGACTGGCGTGGGAAGCGCGACTCTGGGTAGACTTGGTAGAGAACCGTGAGTTGGAAGTGTACGCCCAGGGGCTGCCGAGACCCGTCCAGCAAACCAATGGCGCACGCCAAGGTTCTCCGGATAGTCCGGTAATCTTTGCCAGTGTCATTGGGGACGTGCTCAACGAGACCCTTGCTGAGGAAGGGGAACCCAATACCGGAGCAATGAGGAAAGGCTATACTATAGCCCGGACAAGGGACCGCCCTCCCGCACCATGGATCGGGATTCCAGGACGATGTCTACCTTGTGGGCGCTCCACCGACCGTACTTGCAACACCTCCTCGACCGTTTGGTGACCAACCAGGCTGGCCAAGAGGAACTTGGCCATACACCCCCGAAAAACCAAGTACGTGCACACCTCAGAACATGAGCACACCCTGCACGTGGCCGGCCAGGAAGTGAGGGGAGACAGAATGGGGACGATCGCGGTGTTGGGGGCGCCAAGTGGCATGCAACAAGAAGTACTGGCGTGCTTGGGTGAGATCTCCAGGAGGGCCAAAGCTGCCTTTGCGGTGCACAGGCGGATGCTAACGGGAGCAGGGAGCGCAAAACAGAAGATGATTGCCTACGGCAGATTCGTCAACCCCGCGGCCCTGTGGGCCGTGGGGGCCTGCCACCCTCACGAGGCCTTGCTGAAGGGGGCGAACAGCGTCCAGCTGATGCAGTTGCGCCAGGCGCTAGGGATACCCAGGCGACCACTTGAATCCTGGGTCGATTGGAACCAACGATCCCTGCGCTTCGCCCGACTTGTTCTGGCTCAGAAGCTAGAACTCCGCTGCAGCTCGGAGATGCTCAAGCTGATCTGGAGGCTCTACGGACATATGGCCCGCCATGAAGACGACAGCACGGCCTTGCTACGATGGAGAGACCATGCATGGTGGGAGGGACAACAGGCAGACCCCCAAGGAGCCAGGCATCCCAAAAGGTTCAACGCGATGCTTAACACAGAACGCCTTCTCAACCAAATTGCCCGCCCAGAACCGCGTGGAATGGAGTAGGCTCGAAGCGGCTTTTATCAGGAGATTCGATGTTCCCTGGGCCACCGGAAAACAAACATCCCTCGAGAACCTTGCCCCCAACTAAACGACCGAAGCCGGAAGCACAAAGGTACCCTGAAGGAGTGAGGCTGGAAGGCAACAGGGCGGAACGAATGACTGTCCGCAGGAAAGGGCCGACCGCTGCAACACAGCCAGAGCCGAAGGGAGGTTGTGCCCCGCGCAAGCAACCCACCCACACCAACTTTCACAAAACGCAACCCACCACACCCAACCAACCGGAACCCGTTAGGGGAGCATACAGAGGAGACAGAGAAGAGAGAGACCAGGGATGTGCGTGCAGGCGGCATGGTGCAATAGCCTACCACTACATGCAAACCATGACATGCAGTGATGCACACCGGTGATTGTCGACAGTCCATGATGTTGCTGAAAGTGACATGTGCGTCACAAGCAGACCAGCGCAGCCTTTGCCAGTGACAGACAGCACGGGGCCATGGAAAAAGCAGAGCCACAGCAACCCTGACATGTACACCGCAAGCAGGCCAGCGCTGTGTTGGCCGATGGCAGACAGCATGGAGACAAGGGAGTGGCAACGATGAAGCAGAGCGCGCAAAGCAAGGCACCCACATCCAGCATAAGCGTGACACGGGTTGGGGAGACATAAGCAGTGCAAGGCATTCCCTGGACATGTCCCATTTTGTGCTTGCTGTGTGGTAGGCAACTTTGTTGAGCCGGATAGGATCCCTCGCGTCAACCAAGGGTTGTGCAAGGGTGACACCTGACTCATGCGCAGCGGACGGAGCATGTGGCTGCGGGTGCTGGAAGCAGTGGACGAGGAGCACGGGAATGAACTGGCCCAGCAAGCGGCGAATGGGGTCGATGAGTTTGACCACAGGGAGATGACACTCACGCTCCTGGGAATGCACGCTGCCCTGCAGCTTGTGAGCCAGGGACTTCAGGAGATGGTCCTGGGCCGGGTAGAAACCCTGGAGCCCCGCGATGAAGGGAGACCGCGCCCGGAAAGTGATGAAGAAGAGGTCGAGGTCCCGATCAAGAAGCAGAGCACGCAGCCCTGTACCAGAAGACCATGACGGCGAGAACAAGAGGAGGCAAGGAATGGCAAAGCGATGAAGTGGCCATGATGCAGATGGGGGGCGGTGCCGCCTCAAGGGAGGACCCTTCGTGGAAGCCCCTCAGTCAGGTTGTCCGCGCTGACCTAGAGCACTTTCTACGACGCTAACTGGAGTTGCAACCTCACCCGCAACGCTGCTGCTCCTGGCACAACTGGGGGCGCGGCCGCCGGATGGATGCTCCAATGGAAGCGCGGATTCCTCCGACAACGAAGAGGTTAGCATCGGCGCCCTGCGGCCTGGTGAGACTGCTGTGGACGACACCCTCGCACCTGGTCCCGAACGTGCTCGGGGCGATACTGGCCCTTCCGGGCAAGCCCCACGAGGACCCTGGCCATGCCCAGCGCACAGCACGGAACTTGGAACAAAGCATATTGAGGAAGGAACAGTCAGAGATGGAGAAGGCCCTTTTTCAGAGCTGGCGTGACGAAAGCGATGTGGGGATCGTCCAGGAAGCCCTGAAACTACTGGCAAGTGTGGCGCACCAGTCGGCGCACAAGGAAGCGCTGCAGGCCATTACAGCAGCCAGAGCACTCAAACCCAGGAGGACAAGATCGCCGAGGCAGGTCACGCTCCATAAGGCGTGGGAAAGGGTGACCAACGAAGAAGCACCCAGCGGAGAGCCATGGCAGTCCAGCGACAACAGAGAGACTCAGACCGCGCGGGAACAGCTCCTGGGTCTTCAGCAGACGTGGGTGGAGCTTGAGAAGGGCACGAGAGCAGCAATGCTGGACGCGATCCTCGAGGCCGTGCCGGCGGAGACCCTCCAGAATGTGGCGGCAGCCATTGCCATGGCATACAATGACGTGGATAGTTTGGGCCCGCCGCCTAGCTTGCTGAGACTGCGCATCGCACTCAGGGAGAAGAACTGGGAGCACGCACAAGAGCAAGGGCAGGAAGCGCAGACCGACCAAGAGCACGACGGAGATTACATGACAGGGAGCCCCCGAAGCTCGGACGAAGACTCAGGCGGCAACTCTCGACGATACCGTCGCAAGTTGACGACAAGAAGCGGAGGCAGAGCCAGCGCCAACCAGGGGTGCGAGAGATGGGGGTGCAAACCAGCCCAAGACGGAGGCAAGGCAAGGTGCCCCACCGCAAGTTCAAGACGAGAACCCAGATGGAGAGAGAGCAGGGGGCGGAGGGGACAAGAGCAAGCCCAGAGGGCACCCCGCGCACCAGCCATGCCCAGCACCAGACTGGGGCGAGAAGACGAGTGGCAGCCGAAGAGGCCCAGGATGAAAGGATCCGAGCCGAGGATGACTGGAGACAATGGCTGCCTCAACAGCCGCGGCCAACACCGACAGCAAGCCAGGATCGCGAAAGGGACCCTCATGCTGTGGACACGCAGCCGTACTATGCGCCAGTCGCTGAAATGCAAAGCGCGCAAGGAGCAACCCAGCAAGAGCAACAAGCCGGAGCCCGGGGCCAGGACGCAGTGCAGGGCTACATGATTGTCAACCCCGATGGCACGCACAGAGAGCCGGACAGCTATGAACGTCAATGGCTGCAGGAATACACCGAGGCCCAAACGGAGGAGGACCGCATAGGCGATCTACTGGCAGACCTGGAGGAGGAAGCCATCGTGGAACAGGCCCGGCAAGAGTACGACGAAGAGCAGATGAAGAGCGAGATGGACAACAACGACGACAAGACCGCCAGCGACAGCAGCTGAGAGGGCTTCGTGAGTGAGGGCTGTGACTGAGGGGTGGGCATAGGGCTGAGACTTTGGGTTAAGGGTGCGCCTTCCTGTACGGTCATGTATGCTTTTGCCTATAAAGATCCGGGACCCACCCAGGTAGCCGGCATTTCAGAGCTTTTGTTCCAAGTGCTAGGGGCCTTTGAACAGTGAGGCCCAAGGAACTGACCGCAGCCGGTTCTGCTGGGGCCATTACTGCAGATGGTTCACATTTAGCCAGGGTGCACTCTTGGTTTGTGTTGGGGCTGGCCGGCTGCGAGAAAGAGCTTTAGTTCCATGAGCTCGGCGGCCCGCGGAGCGAGCGCCAAGGAACACCAGGATTCGGCATGCGCATGCATGGCACGCCTCCACTTTCTGGCCTAGGTTCTGTGTCCTAGCATGGCTGTTGTTTGCTCAAAAGGGGGGCTGTAGGTAGAAGCCTACTAGGCAGCCACTGAACCTAGTTTGCGCCAATGGGCGAATAAAAAAGAACAAAGAGCCTCGTAAGAAGAAAAGTACGGCAATCCCCTCCGGGGCTGGGGAGTAGAAGCTGTTTTCCCTACTGACCTTGAACAGTGGCTAGCCTGTGAGGTAGGGGGTAGACAGTTTTTGGTGCCATGCCTTGTCACATCAGGGAGGGCGGGCAGAAGGCCACCGCTATATTTATGGCACCTGAGCTTGTTGCAGCATAGCATAGCCGGTAAGAGTTGTGGGCTGTGGTTGAATCATGAGCCGTGGTCGCCGTCCCTTAGGCTGCGTTTGCCTGTGCTGTTGTTGCCAGCAGAGCATCGATAGCGATTCTTCACCGCTGTACCTAGAAGCGATGAGAGACATAGGGAGGCCGCAAGGGAGGATGCTTCTAGAAGCCTAGACAGGCAACCGGGGCTGTTTTTGACTGGTGAACTGTCTTCGTGGCCTCTCTATGTCTGCTAATCGGGTCCTGGGGCAGCTGATGTGCGCGAGACCGTGCTGCTTGGGGCCGGGCCCCAGCCCTCTCCATGTGGAGAGGGTAAAGCAGGGAGAAGAAGAAGAAGAAAGAAAGAAAGAAAGAGCGACCGAGAGCCAGCGAGCTGGATGCGGGCTTGGATGTCTGTCCGCAGAGCACCGAGAAGGTTTTGAGCTACGTTTCTCCTGGTTGCTGAGTCAAAATATGTTCTAGTCCTGTCCTTGTTTTTCACGCCCTCATCATCGCATCACGGCATTCCTTGCTGGGGCAAGGGACCCATCACTCACCACGGTTCCTAGAATACCCTAGACCCGAAACCCGAAACTGTGGACTGTGCCCATGGCACGCAGGTCGTCACTGGCACCACGGTGGCGCAGAAACAGAGCCTGGAGGCCTACCCGCAGTGCGTGTTAGTAGCGTCTCGTGTTAAAGCACTGTAGCCTCCCATTCAATCAATAAGACTAGACGCTCCTTTCAGCTACTGTTTTGTACGAGGAGATTTTGATTGTACATAGTTGGCTCAGCCATTTAAAGAATCACTACTGATATCGGGGACCGTTAGCATGTTTGCGGGGATCTTGGTAGCTGCAGGCTGGGTATTCGAAGGTCTTGACCTGGCAGGTGGAGCCTCTGACACAGCTCATGAAAGATACTGGTTGAAACGTGGCAAGCTGAAGGGCAAACAACGGGGAACACAAGAAGGGAAAGCTGCTGCTGGGGAAACGAAACGAAGGGAAACTGTGGGGTGCGCAGCTGCGAGAACAAGTGACAGTTTCAGGCAGCACTAGACTCATAGAACAGCACGGAATGCCTGCGGCAGTTGTGGAGCGAACAGCAAAGACCAATGCATTTGCATTCCATGAGCAGGGCAGGTTCTTTTTGCCTCCCAATGGATTCGGCTTCCCTGAATGCCTGCCAAAATGCCCCAAGCCTGTGATCTTGGAGGTTGCAAATGCAAAGCTGCGAGTGGTGCAGACCTTACTCACGGATTGACAGGGGGAACAGTGGCATAATTGTTACGTAGTTGGCGACAGACTTTCAAAGCAGCAGATGCAACACGCACAAGCAGGCAAACTTCACCCTACCAACCTTGGCATAATTTGGAGATGACTCTGCTAGTAAAGTATTACAATGGCCTACCAAGCTGAAGCGGGACTAAATCTTACTCACGGTGGCTGTGCTTTCCCATTCAAATCTATTGCAAAGATGCGGCCTATCAAAACGCTGGTGGGGCATACCTCCGGGGAGGCCGCCACTTAATTAAAGAGCAAACCAGACGTGCTTGAAGAGAGCCACCCTAGATGACCTAGATAACCCCACATCCGCAAAACACTTAAAGCTCGCTGGTCAAGCCGTTACTGAGGTGGAGCAGAGGACTATTCGGCACACCAGTGAGCTGAAGGCACCGGGGGTTTGCCAAGGTTTGGTGATGGCCTTGGGATTATGACTTAGCCAGGATACATGTGTGTTGTGGTTGTTCCCAGGTCTGGTGCCATCCTCTCAGCATTGAGAACCCCCAGAACAGGGTTTAGGTTGGTAAATCGGCAACCACGCAAAGCGGGAAACATCACCAACGCGATTCAAAAGGATTCTTTGTAGGTGGACTTCAGAATATCCACCTCGAAGGTAAGAAGCCCTCAGCCTAAGGCTGGTGCTTGCATTCAAGCAGCTCGGAGCCAGTATCGTTTTATCTACTCGTTAGGCTTCTGGAGCTGGGGATGCGCAGACTTCCTGCTAAGCTGCAGGGATCTTTGATGAGGCGATATGGTGTGAAACGATGACTGGATGCGATGAAGCCGGAATCATGCCCACCTTAGCTTGACTCTCCATGAACCCGGAAGCTGCCAAGCACAAACTCTATACCCAGGCAGCGATGAAGTCACTCGAGAAGCACGGACTTTTGGAGGCGCACTGCGTGGCGAATTAGTGGCGCCCCGCAAGTCTAAGTGGTCCAGTCGGTTGTGGAGTTGAGATCGCTAGTTCGTGCACAATCCAGATCGTAGCAAGATTGCTGGAACTTGTACAAGGGAGGGTAGCGTGAGTGGTTTATTAAAACTTAGCAAGCCCAGACTGCAAAATTAGAACGCACTAGGGTCATGCACAGGAATGGCGAACAACAGACTACAAGTCAATCGATCACCTACAAAACCCCGGTAGAGCGGTTCAGCCCCGAGCAGGTTCCCACATCAGCACCCAGCTCAACTGCACGGCGAAAGTAAGTAGATGCTTGATGTTGATGGGATATCAGATGACATTGTTTGTTTCTAGCACGTTAGTTTTACACGTCTAGCTGACATATTGCAACATTGTTGAAGAAGGCCCCCCACTTGTGCCCATCAGTTGTGTTGGTAAATCCTTGTGGAATCCCTTGCAGCAGAGCCAGGTGCTTAAATAGCACCAGTTCTCAAGACATGCATAATTCTTGTGGCAGGATGGGGTCGCGCCTGTTCAGAAGGAGCTGGCAGATATGGTGACATGGCGGCAAGGCGGAGTGTTCTGGAGAGGTGACTATGCTCTCCTCATCTTTGGGTTTATACTCGCTGAGTGCAAGGTGTACAGGGACTGGGGCATCGGTGGGGATCAGGGTAGCGATTGTGGGGTATTCGGGGAATAGGATTGTAGAGTGACGGCATGCCAGCAGTGGCTAAGTGACGGAAACCATCGCGATATAGATGGTCTTCTTGTGAGTTGCCTTGTTCAAGTGTCCGATGATTTTGAGATCCCAAGTGATAAATTCTACAAGTACCAGGTTTACAATTCACGTAACGTAATAGGTGTTGGAGCACAAGGCAAGCTTCAGCAGGTATCAAAGGAGTTGAACTTAAGTCGTTCTCAGACCATCTAAGTGCAGTGCTTGGCATTTCCTAGCGGCACAGTCGCCGGTCGACCTCTCTCTCTCTGTTCTGAAAGGAAGGCTTGATGTTTTGAAAGACCTGCGCGTCCCATAGCAAGCTCAGAGTAGAGGGTTCATCGTGACGGTGTATGTGCATACTTGCTGGGTGGGGTGGTAAGAGACTGGGGTTCGACATGAGGACACGCGAGCCAAGTCCACGCGGGAAAACATGGATCGCCTCCACAGCCACGTCCATGCATCTGTGGCTGCTGGGCTTTTTGTGAATGTTCAAACATTAGTGGATGCAGCTGGTCTTAAGGTTTCCTCAATGGCCCTTGTTGCTGTTGCCTAATGTTGTTTTCAGGTGAGGATTGCAAGTTATCAATTGCACGAACATCTTGGGTAGAACAGACCATGCATGTGACTGCTTGAAGTCCTGACCGTTTCGCGGCGAGGCGATACTATAAGCGCCTGTCGAATCTAAACGGCTTTGTACATAGTTACATAGCCTTGGCGACATGTGTGGTGAGGCCGTCAGCAGGTACAGAGTTCCATTGGCCTATCCGACCTTTGCTGCTCTGAGAGTACCTTTGGATCTAGGATTGTCATGGTTTTCTTCAGGCCCGCCTAGATGACGAGCTCCGGCGTTTGGACCAGAGCCTGTCTGGAGATGTCATGCGGATGGAGCCACCTGGATCATACTTGGAAGCAATGTTGGGTTTAGGGTTTAGGGTTTGGAGGTCTTTGGCTTGCCCCCGGCTGGATGCTGACATGGCGCCTCGTAGGCTACTCATGGTCCATGGTAAGCTGCATTTCATGTCATGATTTTGTGCAATTTTGCAAGTTAGCTTTGATGTACAAGGCTTTTCGTTAACTGGGAATGAAGGAGTGGAAAATGGAAACTACTATAATGGGTTATAGAGGGACTACTGTAAGGATCCATTCCTTCATTCCTAGCTAACCAAAGGCCAGATCATTGTGTGGCTGAATGCCCTGGCTTTTTGGCGTGCGCTTGGGGTAAATTCTAGGCAGACCTTTTTTGAGATGAACGTCAGACATATTTGCTGTGGTGCCCTCAGCTTGCCAGGCGCCTTGGAATATCTAACGCGCACCAACATCCCAGTACCAAGTGGCTCATGCGGGGGACTACATAGATTGCTCTTGGCTACGTGCAGGGGTGCAGCAGCAAAAGGTATGAACCTGAAAAGTCATTGTAAGCTAACGCTGAGTGCTGTGAGCTCACCTGGATGCAAGGCTGTCTACGCTGGCCAGCCACGTCCAGGAACTACGCCGAACCTAGGTCAGAACTGGCTCGGTCTCAAAAAGGCATTTGGGAAATATTATAGATCTTTCCGGGGGGGATCGTTGTGACAGGGGCGGTGGGGAAAAATGTGTCTCAATTCTAGCTTCCCTGGATATCATTGTCTCCAGGGCATGTCTCACTGCTCCCCGGGACATATTTACAGATTGCTTTCAGAGGTTCTCAAGCGACGCGGAAAATTTGGAAACCTCATCCTTCAGGTTACGTCTGTACTGGAGTGCATGTGGAGTGGGCAGCAGTGTTCCATCAAGTAATGGAGTGTAAAAATGCGTTTCACAAAGTCCGAAATAAAGGGATCCTGTGTTGCGCAGATTCCTTGAAGATGTTTTCCCGACCATCTGTGCAAAATGCAGTCGGGTCTGTGTAGGGGACATTTGCCAAATTTTGTGTTTGCGACATTTGCCAAATTCAAGGCCATTTCGGCTGTGCAATCTTTCTGCTGTTTGCCTTGCGATTTCCGACTTCAAGATTTTGCACAGATTCAAGTATGGAATCGACTTTCTAGCTTTATACTGGCAGCGAGATGTTGACAAGTTTTGCAATGATCTGCTGCAGTTGGCAGCAAAACGAAAATCAGTCAGAGTTGTCTGAGATGTTAGGAGTGGCCTAGTGCTGATATCACAGAATGTCGCGCTGTCTGCAGTCTGCTGTGGCGTACCGTGACACGTCCTCCACATGCTTTTGCCGTGTGGCAGCTCTACTTCGAGCCAAGGAGACCACAGCAACTTCGCGCTTTGGGCACGGCCGGTAATGGAAGAGCTCCTTCCTATGCCTTCGCAGGCATGGGGGAATCAGCGTGCAAGCAATTGCCCACGTTGAGCTCTAGAAGAGCCCACAGGTGGTTACTGTGAAGTTGTCTTATGTGCGTTGCGACATGCGTCAGGAAGGACTCAGGCGCAAGAAAGCGAGCTGGGAACAGGGTGTAGAGAAAGTTAAAGTGGCAAGCCCTTATGATGCGTAGGCAAAGCTGAAGGGAGCCCTTGCTTGCTTGAAGGTCCGGAACGTCGGCGAGGAACTCGTGGTGCTGGGGACCGTCCGTGATTTCCCATTTGGGTTTTCTAGGATTCGCGTTGAGTTCCTGGGTAGAGCGGGTATTGTTCTGGCCACTTTCGGGTTTGCTTTTTAAGTGTGGGTTCCCACACCATTTGAACCGTGAGCGCCCCGTGTGATTCACTAGCGCAGGAACCGACAGGCCCGCTGTGAGGACGACGTAAACAAGATCACCCGCTTGGGAAGGATTCTGGATGACAAGGCCGGTTTTGCTCTGGCTGGTCTACGGGGGTTGGGTTTAGGGCTTGCGAGTATAGGTAATATACGGTCAGGCTGCGTTTGAATTTGAGCACGCCCACTCTGTCAAGAATTCTAAACCTGTCTACTGCCTGAAATCAGCAGCCTTGTGTGTAGTATGATGCACAAGAAGTCTGCTGCAATTGTCAGGATAGTATGAATGAACACAGAGAAGTCCTAACGGGAACACTATCATTGCTGCTCATGTCTCAAACTGCTGTGCTCGTCCTTCGTCTTGAAAATGTTAGCCTCCAGCTTGTTTGGTGAGATTTCTTCTTTTTGAGTATTTGAGGCCTGCACTTCATGCAATCCAGCTTCCTCAGGTTAATTACCCGTTAGGCTGAGTCTGTTAAGCGCACCCATTCATCCCGCATAAGACCCCATTGAGCAAAACAAGGGAGCATTTGTCAAAAAAACTATATTAATCTAAAAAACTTATATTAATCTACATACATAGCTTCTGAATATTATATATATATGTGTTCCTATGCCTAGAGTCCATAAGACCCTTTTGGGAACTCCAATTGAGAGTTTCTTGAGGCCTGAAGCAGGGGTGGGCTGACCTGGCTGGGAGCAGGTAGAAGTCTTCGACGACCTGCAGCGGCGTATGGAGGAGCTGAATGCAAATGCACAGCTGCAGCCTCAGATGCGCAGCCGCAAGAGTTTACAGATCTAAACAGAACTTTGCAGATTTTGTAGTAGATGTCGGGCAAATATCTCAGTGTCTTGAATACCTAGTTTGAGAATTCCGGAGCAGGAGTCACGTAGGGGAGCAAGGCTCGACTTAACTTAGGAAGGCTGAGCTAAGCAAGGCAGGGTTCTCAGGCTCGCCCAGGCCAGGCTTGCGCCCTTCAAATTCAACTTTGCGTATTCTTGACAACCATGAGTTGTGACCACATACTGTTTCGAGTTATTTTCGATCTCCGGAACATTCCCTGAGCTTCGATCAAAGCAGACCCTTGCCAATAGGCGGTGGAGTTTCTACCCTGCACCCTTCCACCCAAGACTTGCATCACAAACCCTGCAGCAACCTCCTGTCAATCCTGAATTCCAAAACTGGAGACACCCATTCCAAGTCCATGAACCTGAAATCGCAAGACCCTGAACGCTTAGGCCTGACGAACTTAAGGCTGAAACATTCTTTTCCTTCGCATCCTGATACTGATCATGATCCACCAAGCCCTGAAGCCAGAACTTTCAAGCCGTAAACCTGAATCTCAAATCCGACAAATCCTAACTATTGGCCATGAAGCTTGAAATCTCCAACCAGGCGCGTCCTGGGATCGCAGTTTGCCGCATCCGTCCGGTGCCTTGGCTGCCGCGAGCCCATCGTGGCGGAGGAGGACATTGGTACCAGATCAGGGGATTCGTAGCTCAGTGGGGTTATGTGAGATTCATAGACGATCGATGGAGAGTGGAGGGTCCTGGGAGGTGAGAGTTGGGCGTCAGTTAGAGGCACGGTGTCTTTGCTAACGCAGCTTGGACACGTGCACGAGCATGAACTCTGTCTGCGAGGTCGCAGGCAGGGTTGCCTTGATGTAAATACCTCTTGCAAGTGCTGAAGCGTGAGCCATCTGGCCTCGTTGAGCTGTCGCCCTGTGTTAGGGTACACCTCATCATGTTGGGCATCTTACTGTTGCGGTGGTTTGGGTGGCGAAGATTGAGGCCAGCAAGGCATAGAGCATGTTCTCACCATGGCACAAGCGAGAAACCTTGTGCTCAACCTGAACCGAGATTAGCACTTTAGGCTTCTGAAGCTCAGTCCGGCACTCACAGAAGCGAGCGAGTAAGATGGCGCTCGCTTCTAGCGCAGGTTCCTGCAAACAGAGCTCGCAATGCAGGACACCTGGGCCTCACGCAATCGCACGCCCTCGCCGCCAAGGCGCCACACACCATGCGTTGCCTTCCAGGTAATGAATAAACAAATAGAACTGTGTTGGGGTACCCTCCCCCCCTTACACTAGGGCCCCCAGAATAGCAACTAAGGACCCTCAATAAGGGCCCTCAGCCTCCTACGGTTCTGAGGTCCCTGTGGATTGATGTGAAAGGGAGAGTTCTGAATCTTTCGTGTAATTTTAGGGTCCCAAAATCAATACACATTATACGGGGCGTCACAATCATTACCCCTGATCCTGAATAGCCGGGCCCCAAAGCACTTTACAGGGACCTCAAGGCCAAAGCGGATCCAACACTTACGGGAAAGATTCCCCAATCAAGGACATGCATGTTTCTCTTGAAGGATTGTGCGTCAGCTCCTGCAAAGTAAAGGTGGTGGGAATCTTGTGTGGCGGCGGGCTTGTGTTGACCTCCGGCCTTCGAGAAGTTTTAGGGCCACTGAAAGCACACAGGGTGGCTTTCAGTGCACCATTTTTGGTACAAGTACCTGGTGCTCCGTGGATCACGGCAGTCATCATCGCAATCTTAGGAACAGCAAGTGATCTTACCATGCCATGCCCAAGCCAGAATCACGTTCATCCCCGAGAGCATGCAGTTGCCTGCACATCCATATGACAACAATCATGTTGGAGCGCATGCCCAAAACATGTTTATACTTGTATCTAAGAGAGCATTCGGTTACCCGTGCATATATGCTCAAACCATCAGTAATAACGTTGGTGTTCCAGTGCCCTCGATCACCAGAGCATGCATTCCCCGTTGTAATGCCTCCTATGAGCAGATAGAGCGCCAAAACAGCCATAGATATTTGGGCTTGCAGTTATGGTTCAACAAGTTGAGAAGCTTGGGGGGATGGGTTCCCGGCCTGGCCTGAGGGATCTTACAGTAGGCGTTGCCACCGTGACACACACGACCTGATACCCCATGCTTCAGATCTCCGAACATATATTTCCACTTTAGTTTAGCTTCAGTCATGAAGCAAATGCCCTTTTAGTGCACAGTAATGCTCCCGTGGGGTTTCAGCTAAAGGGTCAGAAGCGAAATGAGAGCAGCGTAGAGATCTTGGTCGCTGACAGAACTCTCAGCCTTTGGCAGGAGCTGCATCGTGAATCCGCAGTTTGATCCACCGACGCCAAAGACAACGCCCCGGCGCAGGCAGTAGAAAATCCTGGGCAGTGCTGGGTTGTTGTGAATATTGTTGTTGTTATTACCTTCATTCTCATTACTGCTGTTATTTTAGTATTATGATAGTAGCCTCATAGTGCCCAGTGGCCCAGGATTCCCCTCGCTCAGTGGGGCTCTTGCAAGAGGCAGATCAAACCCCAGACCTGCACTTGCTTCACTTGATGTATGGATCCTAACAGATAAGCCTCTGAGATCACCAGCATAACCCCACAAACCACGTTTGAAGCTGCAGAGGCCGCAGAGCGCCGGCGCCCGCCTGGGGGAGAGCGGAGGCGGAGCCTTGGGAGTTCAAGGTGTTGAGGCGCTTTATGTTGTGAGGTTCATGGGTTAGATGCAGGTGAGCTGGAAGCAGGACAGCTATAGCTACCACCTTGACCAGATTATGTGCAAGCCTGCGAATCACTGTCCTTCACCCTTGTCCAAGTCGTGGAGTCTCAGGAACGTGGTCTCGTGTTTCCGAGAGCGTAATCACAGGCAATATGGGCGGGAATGGGAGTGATGAGTCCTGACTCATGTTAAGATTTTACCCGCCCAAATCCATGGCCCTTGAGACAGAACCAGAGGTGTTGCAGCATGTTTCAATTCTGTGCCAACCCGCTCTTGGCTTAAGATTTGTAATGGCCGACAAGATAGCCAGATTGTTTCTCTTCAGAAGTTTTGACGAGGTTGCAAATAGTGCGGGATATTGGGTTCCTTTAAGTGGCTTATGCGTGGCACGTTGATCAGTCGGAAGCATGAAGTCCCTGACTATTAAACAGACCTGCAAGCTTCTCTTTCAGGAGCAGAGGAACGAGGCAAGCCTGCCACGGGCCAGGACAGCTCATTATCATTTGGGCGTTTGAGGCTTGAGGCTTTTGGACTGTTGTGTGTGTTGTTGCCAGGCGGCAAAACGCGGAACCGTTGTGTCGTGGTCTTTAGGAAGAGCTTTGGGAGACAGAAGATACCTCGCAAGCATCATACCCCCATTGTGGCAAGATGCGGCTTACATCTGCTGAAGCTTGGCGACCCAAGCCGGAAAAATGAGGAGAAGGTGGTGCTCACAGTCCCTCGTGTGCGGAACGACTTCTATTCCTACGCAGCTCGTATAGAACTGGTGCTTGCATATCTTTGTCAAAGCTCAGCCAGACTTGAATTCGACCGCATCCTCACTCATTTTCAGAGATGCTGCGCCTGCATGCGCTTTCCGTCGCTAAGCAAGAGTTAGAAGTTAGAAACAAGTTGGCGTGCCGAAAAGGCAAACTGCTAACTAGCCCAAAGACGCAGTTGAGCGGAACATGGATGATTTGGTCGACATTCGGAGTGGCCGTCTCATTATTATTCATCTAATTTGGAAGAGGGAAACGGAATCAAAATGCATTTAAGGCAAAGACGGTCGGCAAAGCTGACCCCGGAGGCGCCCAGAGAAGCAGAAGCGCTGAACTAGAGATACGTGTTTGGGGTTAAGGGTGCGAGGTTGGCGGTTTTGAATTCAATTCCGATTCGCGGGTTACGGGTTGGGGATACAAGACTATACAGGCCGTGAAGAATCGGGTTTCAAGGTTTGATCAGGGATGGCAAACGAAGCATGATTGTTACCTAGGGACACCCACAGAGTCCAGTCACCACGAAACTCTTCTTGGCATCCTCGAACCCAAGCTGTTGCACGCGGCCCTTTAGTTTTGACAATTGCCTGTTACTCGGGTAGGTAGACAAAGAAGGCTTGTTGGTCTAGACCCTGCAGCTGGCTGCATTGGTCTTGCGATCTTAGAATGGCAGGAAGGATGACGACCTTCGGGGCCAACCTGCCCTCAGCCCTGAAGAATCTAATCCACTGTGGCTAGAGTTGTGAGGTGCATGGAATGTGAGAGTCCCTTGCCCCTAGTCGGCCATCGGTCAAGACATGGCAGAAAGAGGTTTGAACATGCCAAGATTTCCTTTCTGAGGTTGCGTTTTGAACACGGTTTGTTTTCGGGTTCAGAACTTATGAGGACCGTTTCGCCAAGGGAGGCAAACAGCCCGCACAAAATAGTTCAAGACAGCTGTGCGCATGGGTCTCGATTTGAATTCTTCGCACGGGTGCCTCTTCAAGAATACTGCGCAATTGCTGAACTCCCATTCTCTTAGATGAAGGTGCGGATGGATACTGGATACCTGAACAGGAAAGATGCCCCGGTGCAAGCCCTGAGCCTCTCACATTCCAGAAGCTTGCGCTGCGTGTCGCATCAAACGTCCTCTTCCAGTAACGCTGTGACTCTAATCTCAAATATGTACGCAGCGGAAACTTACCCCAAGGCCCGAATTTAGAGACTGAGGCCCGAGCTTACACCCGGCACCATATATATATATATATGCATATGTATGTATGTATGTATGTATGCATGACCTTAAAACGAAAATCTGCTCAGCCCACGCGCTGGAGGCATGTGGCACCACATCAGGCGGTCCGTGCAATTCCCTCCAGAACTATCCAAAGCTAGTCGAGTTTCTTAAACGTTCCGACTTAAACCCTCCGCGCGGCCCTAAACATGCTTGCTTGGAGTGATGCAGCACGAGCCGCGCGGCCCTTCCCTAAGTAACGGTGGGCTCCACTCCACTCCAAATTTGAGGTATGCGGGGTTCACACCTGCGACCAGTTACAAACCAACTGCTCTTGAGAGACCTATCCCCTGTTTTACTGGATGGATCCTCAGGCTGTGCTCTAAAGTGGATCACCCGGAGTCATTGGCTTCAGGATTTACTGGTGCCGTGCGTGGCGTCTCCATAGCCGCTCTTGCTGCCGCCTGCTTGCAGATACGAGACTTTTATTCCTCACCCTCGCAGTGGGGTTGTTAGATTTTTAAAGTAGATGTTGTCCTCGCCCGANNGGAAGCTGACTTTAGTGACCAACCACCAAATATCTCTGCAGTGCCCAACCGCAAAGTATCCCTGCATTGCCCAACCACCAAGTATCCCTGCAGTGCCCAACCACCAAGTATCCCTGCAGTGTCCAACCAATGAGTATCCCTGCAATGCTTAACGGATGTGCCCGACCGCAAAGTATCCCTGCAGTGCTCAACCACCAAGTATCCCTGCAGTGTCCAACCACCATGTATCCCTGCAGTGCCCAACCGCAGAGTCTCCCTGCAGTGCCCAACCGCA
>CAJNIZ010010001.1:194773-232384 GCA_905231905.1 Symbiodinium pilosum
CTTCGAGAACTAACCAGCACCCTGCGTGGAAAGCACTTTGTTGTCATGTTGCTCACTGTTTTCTAATGCCGCCTCCCCCATATTTATATTGGCAATTTAAGCAAACATAGTTGGTAGGGGGGGGGGACGGCTAGTAGTAGTAGTAGTAGTAGTAGTAGTAGTTGTTGTTGTTGTTGTTGTAGGAGGAGTAGGTGCAAGAGGAGGAGGAGTCGCCCGAGTCCGAGAAGAAGAAGTAGGAGTACTCGTGCTAGTGCGAGTATTGACTACACTACGACAACGACGACGACGACAATGACGACTACTATTCTTTCCTACTTCTACCTCTACCTCTACTTCTATTTCTACCAATGCTACACCAAGATTTCGACAAGCGTCCTGGCTGCTCCATGCGTTCTTGGGTGCGCTGCTGCTCCGCAGTCCCTCAGTAGCGGCTGACAACCCGGTGTCCATGTTAGGCTTTCTTAAATTGGACTGCTCATTAAGGACCCAGAAGCTCGCCCTGAAGCTTCAGAGACTAGTTACACCTGAAAACAGTCCCTCTGTGCAGATAGCTGGCTGCTTTCAACTCTGCTATCTATGACACCTGCAAAGACGTGTGCGCCAGTGCGGGTTGGAAGGGACCTCTTGCTCAAGCGTGCGATCACAGACTGGTACTATGGACAACGCATAGACAGCTTTTCGGGTCACTTGGTTAGAAGCAAATCGGATGCTCGGGGACTGAGTATCAGAATCCAGTGATTTTTGCTACCCGCGAAGAGGCGGGGCTTGTGCCAATTTGTATACTTGATAGCTTCCAAACAAGCGCGGCCCTTTTGTGTGGTCTGGTAGTTGGCTTGTACAAATTCCATGTTGGGGAGCCGTTTTCAGGCCCCTGATGTTTGGAAGCTATTACTTTTGGCGACGACCTCGATCCCTCTTGATCTGGGAGCCTGCATGCATCTCCACCAGCATCGCACTTCCAAAGGCCCATATAATCAATTCCCAGGGATAGTAGGGATACTCTGAGTATTTTGCTGGACCCCTTAGCTCACAGGACCGCATTTGAGTAATTCGGCAAAGTCTTTAAGACTACACGTGCTGTTCTTTTCTCCCGTTTTGTTAACGAGTTCATCATAACTTCTGCATGGTTTCCATCATATAGAGGAAGTGCTTGTTGAGAGCCGAGGTTCTTGTTGCAGGTGTTAGGGTGCTCGCATCTCCTCTTGACCAACGCCTGTGTGTTTGCAGGAGCCAAAACCGGCAACAGCAGAGTGTCTGCAGGAGTTCCCGCATCCCCCATGATGGGAAATGGATGCTCCATGATGCTCACTATGACCCCAAAGCTTCAGTCCTGCTCGATCATGATTCAGTTCCTGACGGTATCGACTCTGGCCTGTGGATACAGATTGTTGGTTGCTGATGTGCTTGGGTTCCCAGTGTGATGACAGCAGCACGGGCCTTCAATCCAGCGCTGTCCGCCTCCTCGGAACCTTTATAGCCCCCTGATCGAAAGCTACGCTAGGAACCAAACACAGGAGACGAGCCCAAGGGTCATTTGGTGGTTCAGCACAAAAGTGCAGATCCACAAGTGGCTTGGGCACCGGCAGGAAGCAGAAGAATGGAGAGGATGTGTCAACTGATGGCTTGCTAGAGGTCAAATTGATCCCAAAGTTGTGGCCACCAGGTACGTCATGACAAAACCATTAGGCCTCTAGAAGTGGACAATGAGTAGCGTAAGTATGTTACATGGTGGACCTTTGTCATCCTCAAGACTGGCAGCAGTAGTGGCAGCGGCAGCAGCAACCCAGCGTCGATGGATGTTCTGATCCCCGAAAGATCTGAACCTCCCAGAGCCCCAATGCTTTGTTGTTTGCTGGCAGCAATGATGCAACAAAAGACTAACAAAGGTCACCAGCCGCACCTGAATCTTTCTCTTGAAGTGCTCTAGGCTCCATTTATCGTAGCTATGCTGTAGGCTGGCATCTTGAGATAGCGCGCATCAGTTCCTGCTGAGCAATTACTTCCCATTGCTGTAGACATTTCAACTGCCAAGTCAAAACGCCCAAGTTAGTCAAATCGTCATGCTCTGCAGCACCAGACATCCGAGGCCTAGTTCTTTGGACCCGGACTCTCAGGTGCATCAATACTTCATTCAAATTCTTGCGTCCAAAGTAGATTTTTTGGTAGTTTGCAAGGTATGGGAAGCGGCACAGGTGCCGTAACCCAACTGCACTCCAAAGAACGTCGTGCGCTCCCAAAGACGGGTTCCCGCTTGAAGGCGGTGCGTTGTCAAGATTTTTTTTGGCAAGTGGCAAAGAGACCCAGTAGTATGAAGCGCGAAAGCAGTCATGCCATCCGTACTACTGTAGCGGTAGAAATTCTAGAGTTAGAGTAGGGATAGTGCTATTGCGAACCACTAATCGCAGCACGAGGGGCTGAGCGTTGTTCAGGTTATTCAGCCTTCAGACCTGTCGGCGAAATGATTTGAAAGTAGGGTCAATATGGATAGCAGTCAGACCATTGTGCGTGGAGGGAGCCTCATCCAGAGTCTAGGGATGTGCTGCGCCTGCCAAGATTCCTCGTGCTCCTCGCGCTCGCAGGGAAGGGATATAGGCTCCAGCGCCGAAGGTGCTGGAAGTCAGGGCTGCATGGTTGATTTGCATGGTCATCGATTTTGATCACAATTCCTGCTCCAGCTGCACGTTCTGCTGAGAAATGTTACCATTACGTAGTAGTGGTTGTCACGGTATAAAATTGTGCAAGTAAGAAGGGGTCTGACATTCCCATGACTTGTCATTCGTGTGTGTAAAACGTTGAGCAACCTCCGTGTGCAAAGCGAGCGGGTTCTTGTTGTTTTCTGACGAAAGGGGACAGGGGGTGCCGTGCCAGGCGCGAGCTTCAGATAGGATTTCGGCCTGTAAGCTTGCTACAGCCAAGATATTTCAACACGCTTCTAGACTTGAATGTAGTGTGAGTGGCTGGAGCATCAGATTAACTTTCTTGTGTGTGATCCCTTGCATGCTCGGTAGATGCTTTCACTGCTCAGCATCCACTGGCAATTCTTTGAAAGCTTGGTGGGCATGCTTTACTTCTTTGCGACCGCAGATCTTTGTCTCAGCGACTCCATTTCATGGGAACGTCTACTGCTCTCCTCCTCAGGGGTCCAGACAACGCTCATTGGGAAAGTACGGTAACGGCCGGCAGCCTTCTTGCAAAAGGGCGGTACGGATTCCCATGTCAATGTTTCACCAGTAATACCGGAACTCGCTGACATGTTGGGTTGCAACTTTGATGGGCAGACTTCCTGTTACATAAAAGACAGAATCAGGGAGAAACCGTCTCTGTGCACTGCAACTGGCTGCAGAGACTTCCCGAATCTTTGTAGCCGCTCAGTCTAAGGCACTGTCTTGTCTTGGCATTCGTCGTAGTCGAAGGTGAGCACCGTTTCGGACATTCCAGACAGGTAGTTGATTTTCCGTTTACTAGCAACGAGACCTCCGAGGCCGTAACGCTACTGCACGAACGGTATCTCAACATGACAGCGGTTTCAGCCAGATAGTTTGCCGGATGCGCATGCAGCTCGTTTTTGCTGGCGCAAGAAAAAAACAAGCCTGCGTGTGACTACAAACTACTCAGGGTCGTTAGGAGTGAGTGGACTTGGCGACTTGGCACCGTCATGCCCGGACACTCCTGTGCGCAAGAGCACCAACTTGGACGGCGTTGTGCTTTGTGCCATCTCCCCTGCTCCTGAAAGAGTGCGGCGTATGTTGTTTGACGGTGGGTTGGGTCAGGGAATGGCCTCCAACTTGAATCAAAAACAGCAGGCTGACGTGAGAAGTGTTCTTAGCAGCTGAACCCCGGAAGCCAATAAGTCCCTTACCAAGCGTATCCTCTGGGGCCGTTGGGCCAGGGACTCCGGGAGAATCATATGTCTTTGTGCCTTTCCGCCAATTCGCAACATAAAAATGGCCTTTACTATGCGTTTTGTAAGGCTCACAGCCACAAGCTCTTCCACATGCACTCGCGGAGCAGCTGCAAGACAAGGATTGCTTGGCTGGGCTTTTGCGTGCGTGGTGCCTTCAGCTGGCTGGGCCGTGTGAACCCGCCATGTCCCAGCATGTCTGCTATTGTTGAAGAACCTGTGCTCCCTTCACCGTAAAATGTACATTCGCATGATGGACGATGTTTTTGTTCTTGGCACCTTTGTTAGGCCAAGGTCGTCCAGAGGTCTGTACACGATTAGTTATCCAAGGTTTTCTGAATATGACTGCACATGTAAAAGTATCAAGACCAAAAAGTGCTTCAGCAACACGACTATCAACATGTGCGTTGTAGCATTGTTCAAAAGGTTTTGCGCAAACTCCATGCATGCCAACCGAGCAAACTCAGTGTACGACAGCTGTGCCGCAACATGACAAAGAACAATCAGCAGCAAGGTGGGAATATAATCTGAAGGCAGACTTCTTATCCATGCAATGCATGGTCTCATGCTGGGTTGGCTTGTACCAACTTTTTAACCCTTTTGTGTTTGCCTTCTGGTCTTGACAGAGCTAGCGGAATGACCACGCGTTGATGAGAGTCGTGTTCAGATCCTCGAACCTTTACAAGACAGGGTACTGTCAAATGGAAATATCGAAACAACATCGAAAAAAATCGGCAAGCTCGTGCTCTGCCACGAAGGCCCCACAATAAAATCGAAATAGCATCGAACAAGTCGAACTAAAAACAAAAAAACATCAAAATCATCGATCAGATTTTCGGCTCTCGAACTGCCGATCTGTCATTTTCCCGACTTTGTCGATTTTTACTGCTTTCCTGCGCGCTAGAGTGGTGAGGGAAGATGTAGAAGTGCTTCAACTGAGAGTTGGGTTTCTTTTTGCATGAATAGAGGCTGCAAGAGTGCTGCTCATGCCATTCAATATGAGGAGAGATCAATGCAACAAGGAGGTGTTAGAAGAAATGGTACAGGAAAACCCTTGCCTGAAAAGCCAAAATGTCCACACCCTTCAACTTCTGGAGCCCAAGTGCCTCGAGGAGATCGTCCGCACTGCTGTGGAGCGCCAAGGCGCAGTTCTGGTGTTTGTTCCTGTGGAGTTGCGGGACGATGTGCTGTGGCGGCATGCAGAGTGATACGTTTTTTTTTTACTGTTTTTAGCATTCTCATCATCATTATCTTCACCATCATCATCTTGATCATCATCATTTTGACTATGTGCCCCGAAGTCTTTCTTGCATTTGTGTGGTTTCAGGGGTCAGGTGTTCAGCGGCACACATATGACTGTCCACATGCCTCCACCCACTGTCTCACTGCACACACGTCCTATCCTAAGTGTCTACATGACCTCAAAGCCAAGGAATACATCGTCCAGGCGGCTGTGGCCCAGGATGGTATGGCCCTGGAATATGCCAGCGCAAGGTGACCACAGCAGAGCTCTTCTCAATCGGGCTTGGAGAGTGCTCTTTCAGTGGCGGGAGGGATCAAGGAGGGAAGAGGTCCAAAGACTCAACACTTCCGGGGGATTTGACTCAATTCCGATTATTTATGTATACATATACACATGTATGTATATATATATATTTATATGTGTATAGCACATTCCAATCCTGGGCTCGGCCCCTATTATGTGCGGGTTCTGTCCCCTGTCATGATGATGGCACATGATGCCGGAGACTTCACATCTTAGCATGCCTCATCATCTCGGCCGTAAGGACGCAGATGGCAATGTTTGAGCCCATTTTTGGGGTGGTCCCTTTTTGACAATATCCTGAATATCCTCATTCCTTTTGTTTCTCTCGATGCCTTTTCAAAAAGACAAACTTGTAGGGACATGGCATCGCACGTCACAGCTATGTTGCGTGTTCATGCTGAACATGCAAGTGGGCGACACCCCTCCCCTTACATTTTTTGATAAGGTTTCAGTCGCCTGCTGCTTCGCATACCCTGGGTGGAAACACAGAAGGCTACACGTTATCATGATGCCAGTACGTTTGAGCGGTTAAGCGCCCGCTGTTCGATGTGTGTAAGTGCGTCCCACCAACACAGAGCTGTTTTTGATGAACTTTAACTAGGTATCATTGGGCATCCCCTCTCTGACCGCAAGATGGCATACGAAAGGGTCCATCTTACACCCTGATCCGTGGAACTGAGCTCAAACTTGTCAAGAGGCTGCGTGGCAAGTGCGAAATTGTGCTGGCCGCCTTGGGGCAGAATCCGGAGGCCTTGGACTGGAACAGCGAAACAGAAACCCAGGAGTATCGTGGATATGAAAGATCATTCAAGCTGTATGTATGGAAATGGGGTTAGACATCTCCGTTGGCCTGCATGCAGTCGTCACAGTCGAAGGATCGCATTCCAGCTTGCGGTCCTTGGGAATTCGTTTCTGGTGTGCAACAATGGAATAGCTGCTACTGTATCCATTGTCTCTCAAACCGAGCACATATGAGCGCTGTTGTAAGTTGTTTGCAGAGGCTTCCAGAGGTAGCGATAGATAAGCCAGCAGCCCCTTGCTGAACCTAATTGGTCCATGGAAAGACTGCGGAATGCTTCTGAAATCTTTCCTGCGCGAAGGCTCTCAACCATGTCCTGCCGGCCATGAGGCATGATCCGGATCATCACTTGTTTAATGAGTGTTCAACCCAGCTTGCCACCCTCAAAGTGACAAGCTACATATCAATGAGCTCCTTCGAGGGAACAGGGCGTGCTGGAATGGGCGGAGGCAGAGAGAGAGAGAGAGCGAGAGCGAGAGACTGAGACAGGTACTCCTCAGAGAGTCTGGTTTCTTTGCTTCGGGCTGTGTTGGCAAGGACACTTGTTTTCTGCTTTGCCCTGCGTCCAGGGACGATACCAAGCTGATCGAGTTTGGATGCTCGAGACATCCAGAGACACGGCTTACGCAAGATGCCGCTGCAACAAGCTGACAGTGTTTCATGCGATGGGCACGAGCAATTGGGATGAAGCTTTATGTCTTGTTTCCCGAAGCTACCATTTCGAGTAAAGGAAGCTCTGAAGGGCACAGATGTTTTCTGCTTGTGCTCCTGCAAGCCCATGGTTGGCCAGTCAACCTTCAATTCTCTCGTACAAACCAGATGCTCATTCTCCAGTTGGCGTCGTGAAACATACCATTTCTACAAAAACACCACGGCGCAACAATGACCATCGGTTCACGAACACCATTCCTGTTTGCCTTCCCTAAGGGCCTTGATAACTTGGGAGAGCACATGTTGAAGCGAGGATCTGGTGTCCATGCTCAGCGATAGGCTCCGGCCGATGGCTCCTACCCCAGTCGCTTCTTCCGTTGCTGGTGTTTTTCAGAGTTTTTGGATCAAAGTCGTGGTGTCCAAGCAATTCGGGCTTTGGCATAAGGGCCCAATCTGGCAACATTCTTTCAATTGCTTTAGTCGTCCCGGCTTTTGAGGATTTCCACGCTCTGGCAGACCATGGCACCTGTGTCCTTGGTAGAAAACTCTTGCGGCCGTTGTGACATGCAGGTAGGCTTGGGGACCCAAAATTGATGGAAGTGGATCCGAAGCTTCTTGATTCCATTCTTGCAGCACCAGAATTCTCCGGCGCCACACTAAGCGCTAAACCGTTCATCCATAAGTAAGAAGCGCAATTGCAATATCACGTTGTGCAGACAAGTCGAGACTCATTCCAGCGCTTGCCCTGAGTCGCAGGTAGGTAAGCTGCAGGGACCGGGATAGACGAAGGTTGGTTCCTAGAAGCCTGCGTTCATCTCGTACAAGAAACCTTGATGATTGATTGGTTCTGAAATGTGAGTCCTTTCTTCCATACACCCAGCTAAAGCAAATCAGAACTAAGGTGACGCCTAATGCAAAGACCAGAATTTCCTGACTTTCTTTACCGCCAAACCAATTTCAGCTTCCTTGCCACCAAGCCGCGAGAATCCTTGAGTCAGGCCCTGAAGATGGCCATGGCGCGGCTTCAAATGCTCCCAGCTTTGTTTTTTGAGTATGTGCCATATCCACAACTGAAACAAAGGATCCCTTGTGCCATGGTTTGGGATTCAGGCTTCAGGGGAGGGGCAGGTGGCCCCAACGAGCTCCAGAATCTTGATGGCACTTGGGGGCCGAGCATTGTCGAGGAGTAAGTGCAAAAGCCACTGCCTGAGACTTCCAAACGCATGACTCAGAGGGCGCCACGAGTTTGAAGCCTCACAATCACTCCGCCCTCATGCAGTACCTCTGGCAAGGGTCTGAATTCAATATGATACCGGCTGGCTTTTGAAGGCCTTCAAGCCTTTGCAAGTAGGCGAAGGCTTGGGTCTTCCAGTCTGAGCAAAGGTTCGTGGAGCCATGTCTCACCAAAATGCAGGCCAGCTGCATGGGGAAGTTTTGATTTTAATCTCTAAGCTTCGAGGCGATTTTCATGAACAGCTTTGAATTCAGAAGCACTTTATTGGAGAAGGCGGCGGTCTTTCCACCTATACTTAATCATAGGCCTTCAGATGTTAGCTGGTTTGATGTGCCTGGTGGGCCAATAGTGGCTCCGGGATTTCTGGGGGTGCGGGTGTTGCGGCTGATAGGGTCAATCCTAGACTGTGAGATATACGCTTTTGCCCTGACGTGGCGCCCTGAATTTTCGTCCTTCTGTGCGTGATCCCCTCACATCCATCAAATACGAGTTCTGGTACCTTCCAGCCCCCCACCCCTCCCCGTCCCAAAACAAACAAAGAGGCTGATTCACAAACATGTCGCCAAACCTGCCTTCAATACCTCTCTGCGCAACGGAGTATGTTGTTAACTCACAACTGGACGCGCTGGCATGTGGAAGTTCTGTAAACTGTAGCGGATGCCGCCGACGTGTGCAAAGCGTGGGCGCCTGCCTCTTTGATTGTCATGGGCCGTAGCAAACGTTTGGCCTGTTCAGAGTTCCTTGGAGCATGAACCCACTAGCAACAAACACAGGACAGCATAGGATAGCATAGGCATAGACCTTGAACATCCAGCAGGAAAGCATTATTTGAACCCTACAATCTTGGCGGTGTCTTTTGGCCTGAAGGCCAGGCCGAAATAGACCAAAACTGGTTCCAAGGGCAAACAAGGCTTCAAAACGTTCCGCCTGGATAGTTGAAGATCTTCAGCCCCTAAACAGCCTAAACTCCCAAGCCCCAAGATCTTGAAGCCAGCCGTTCCTAACGTGGCCTGGGGCGAGCTCCTCTGCCTTCAAAGAAAGTGTAGCCACCATTGCCTCTGACAGGTTCTCTGGGACCATGCGCAGCCAATCTTTCGAAAGGCCTCTGTTCAAATGGGTTCAGCAGGGCAGTCGCTTTGCATCGAAATTGCGGGCCTCATTCTTGGAAGAGACTGTAGTCTTGGGACGGGACGTTGTCATTGTGTCTGGCATTCGCCTCAATCACGAGTCATGATTACGATGCCCACTGCTTGTTGTCAGCACTTTGTGGGTCGCCAGGTCTCCAGCATTTCAGCCATAGAACCTATTCTCTTTGCATGCCTCTCCCCAGAAAGCGGCCCAACCCTCTAGGGCACAGGCCCATGATATGAACGAAACTTTTCACAGCTTGTCCAAAGGATGTTATCCAGACGTTGGTAAAAGGTTTCTGTTCGGTATCCGGATCCTCAAGCTGACGCCGCAAGAATGGAACCCTGACTTTGCCTGCCGTCTCCAGCAACCCCGGAATCTGATGATGTTCATGTCTCATTATAGCTCATTTGCTAGTCTCCCAGCCTCGAGAGGTCAACTCACTTCGGGACCTGCAGGTTGCCATCGATGACCCCAAGGACAGGACTCGAACATGATTAGGTTTGGAGGTCCTGCAAGGGTCGTGGGATGGGATGCCATGTGCAGGATGCGCTTGCGGGACCGGCCATTTTCCCTCTTACGTGCAACAACACAACCAATCTGCCGAGGAGATTCATTATCCTGAAAAGTCTTCTAGGGAAAGACTTTAAAGACGCGCTAGGCGCTCCAATACTTCTCGAGGCATGCTGCCTTGAGAGTACCCCCGAAGCAGAAGTATCGACATGCAGTAGCACTGAAATAGAGCGAACAGGCCATGAAAGATATTTTCTGGCCATGCCCGCAGTAGCTTAGAATCTGCTAGTGCCGCTGGAACACGGTTCCGCCTCAATGTTTGACTTGGCTTGCGGGGCAGCCGGAATACGGAATATGCATTGGCAAAAGGAAATTGAAGCAATCACTTCACTGGTTGGGTCAAACTACGTCGCGCAGGACCCTTGAGATTTTCAGCGGCTCAGCCCCTAGGTACATAGAACCTTGATGCAGCGCTCCCGAAGCCTCGCTTGGAGCGGGACCTTTCAATTGTAGCTAAACTGCACATCACAGCTGTTGGTCTTAGACCGTCCCTCGCAGGGCTTTCTTGCTTCCTTGCGGGGCCGCAGCGACGACTTGGGAATCGAGCGGCTTCTCAAGCAATTTCGACAGGAGATTAATAGAAGCGCCATCAGACCGCGCAAAGGTGAGTGGTTGTAACAAGTAAGTAAGTAACAATGGCAGCGTGCCACCAGATGCTCATAGCAAGCAAGGCAACGAGGCAGAAGCAAACTGCAAGAGTTCTAGGGATAGGTATCGGTATGAGGCTGAAGAGTCATGGACTGGCAGTACCGAGTCACTGCAAGGCCTCCGACGATGACCCGACCCAAATAAAAGGCTACTTTGGTTTCATTCATGAGGCTGCTGTCGCCTGCCTTTGTTTGCGTGCGCGTACGCGGTCGCACAGGAAGCAATATAATGAAGCTGGCGGCTCCACGTTATTGGTAGCGATTAAGCAGGCTCTTACCCGAGAAGACGTTTCCTGCTTTACATGTCAGGCGTAGTCCGTGAAGGTTGAAAAGATGGAACCCGATTTGGAGTGAGCCTTGTTTTAAGGGATCCTCGTCCTTGCTTCAAGGTCCCTTCCCCTCGTCAATTTTGCTTGGAGCTGTCGCAACGACACTGTAGGCGCTCTGAATCCAACTTTGTGTAAAGTGCGTTGCCAAAGCTCGAGATCCCATCCTATCCTTTGGAGCCTGGAAATGACCCGTCTAACACGCATAGACATTTCAGAATTTCCAACCACACAATGAAGACAATGTTTGTGATTTAAGGTGGATCATCGCTGAGCTGCGCCCTTCGCTGGAGCCAACGGCCTCCGAACGAGGCACACTCCTCCGCGGTCCACAGGTTGTTTTGAGTCCTATAGTGTAAGACGGGGAACACTCAGGGCTGCTTATAGCTGATAAGCAGCCCTGGGGCCTTGGGTCTACCCAGTCTTATAGTGCTTATACCTTTTACAATCCTGATTGATTAGTGAGCCCGTCTGCGAGTTGGCAAAAAAAAGTTGGTCTTATAGCAGGCCTTGGGTGGCCAAATTGGTTTCAAACGGAGGGGTGTTTTTTACAACAAACCCCCTTGGCGACAGGCCCGATACAGTGGTTTTGAAACAAGAAGGGGCTGTGACAGGGGTTTGAAACAGGCAGTTTCTAACAGAGGGCAGGCCACGCAAAGGGGAGTTCGGCCCACGTCTAGGTTGAAGTCTCTTGATCTGCTAGTGCAAACCTGTCAAGCAGCAAACGCATTATGTTAATGATGCAGATGATAGTGACAGCACTGTTCGCGAGTGGTCATACTTATGCGTGCTTTTGCTGCCGCCTTGAGTTTTCTCGTAGTAGTGCCGTAGGGGTACCGCGAATACAGTTTTCAGCAAGGAAGTCGAGGGCAGTTAGACTTAGACCACAGTAACCCTCATTTTCCCTTGTTTTTCTGGAAGCGGCTCGTTGCATGTTCCTTAGTTCTTCGACCTCGGACCCGTTTAAGGGCCATAGCACCTGGGCAGGTCTCTTCTGGGACGACATGGAGACTGTTCTGAAGCTCCCTGCTGGTACTTAGATAAGCTTTCTTGGTTTTCGCAGTTCATTGTTTTAGCAGGTTTCGTGCTTTCAGAAGCCAGGCTTAAAGCCATGCTAGGAAGGCAGTGGTGTCAGTTGGAGCTGCAGGGACAATGGGTTAGGCAACAGCAGCAACGGCCCGGGCCTCCAACTGGATAGGAAGTGGTGCACATGTCACCATAAACTTCAGCCTCTGTCAGTTTTAGCGTGCTTCGGTGTTGCAAGCCCAACATACAACGGCACCGGCGTTGTCCAAACTTAAGGTTCCATAGTATACTTCTGAAGATGAAGACCCTCGACATACGGACTCCGGAAAAAAGCCTCACACATGTGATTCTGAGAACTAGACGCATGGCCAGTTACTCAAAATGAGGGATGTCTTCCGTGGTTGGGTCCCAAAATAGAAGTCATCGGAATGACCCGGTCACAGCTCAAGAGCCTCAGGGCGTGCAGTCGGAAAGAGTTGAGCAGCGCCAAGGAGGACCGATGTAATTTTTCTGCTCCAGCGGGTAGGTTTCAACATTTGGGCATGCCTCAAGCTCACGGACTCCTCCTAAACTTCTGACAAGTTGGCCTACATCTTAACAATGAGGCTTCAGAGCACGTGTCAGCGCTTCTTGTTTTATGCTAGCTTTTCAATAGCTTATCCGACTTGTGTCGTGTTTAGGTGCCCAAGCAGAAATTGTCCATTGAATTTTAAATCAAACGGAAGCTAGAGCCAAATCTATGGCGTAGCAATGCATCACACATAGAAATGGACAAGTTTGGGGACGAGTTGAAGCATGGTAAGGCTGCCCTCCTCTCCTCCCTTGTAATCTCTTTGCGACCATACGTAGTCAAGCTCATGATGCATCTTATGGAGGTGAAGAAAAGTTAGTTTTACTGTTGGAGGGCTGCCGGCCCACCATTCGCCTGTGCACGGACCAAGCGTTTGGCTTTCGGTGCTTGAGTGTCAGAACTATGAGAAAATTGGATTGTAAAAGCGCTACAGGCAGATACAAGTGATGAAGCTTTTCAAAGATAAGAAGCAGGGAAAGTTCCATGATGAAATGTCCCTCATTGACTATGTACTTTTCCCTCGGGGCAAGCTTCACGATAGATGTGCCCTAATGGCCCAAACTATCAATCACAGAAAATGTTGCGATAAAAGTTCGCCAGTGTATCAAGCAGGCAGAATTCCAGAACTCAAGGTCCCCATTTGTTCTGGTGCGCCGCTGGGCTTGAAGCCATGGCATCACCGCGGGATCTGGCGCTTGCTGCATTCTTCGGAGCCTCCTCCGCGACAGCGCTGGCCGTAGCGCTGATGCGGCGATATCTTAGAAGCTGGGAGGTGTACTTGGAAAGCGCGTTTAGGTGTAAGGAGGGTTCTCAGGCTTATGCAGATAGATGACTGATGTATAATGGTGTGGGGGCAACCCTTTGGACATGCATGATGGAAAAAAACACAACGAACACTTGGGGGTTTGGTCGATTTCTGAGTACCGATTGACATCGATAAGGGAAGGGTAATCCTTCGGCTCTCGGCCAGAAAAATCTAGAAATGAAGTAAAACTAACAAGGAGAGGGGAGGGAATGCAGTAGTTCAGCCTCATATTCACTTTCGTAGAGAATCCAAGTGTGTGCGAGGGAGAAGGAGAGAAGGAGGAAGACATAGACCGAGAGAGGGGGAGAGAGCAAGAGACGGCTTGTTGCATTGGTTTGCCTTGACTGGTAAGGGCAATACCCCGGGCAAAATAACCGGGCCTTTCTGACACTGGAGCAGGTTGAGGTGTTAGTGTGAGCACCGCACTGCAGCATTCTAGCCCCGGGCTTTGCAATGTTGAGCTGTGAAAGGGCTCACGAAAAGGGTGCAGTATTGTCGGATGAAAGCTGAATGGGTGTGAACGGAAGGCCCAGTAGGGAAACTGTAAAGGGGCAAAAACCTTCTTTCAATGATCCCTGAAGATGTTCATGTCTGAGGAGATGAGCTGCGTGCCGCAGTTCTCTTTCACTCGCCCGTGGACGAGCAGCACCCTGAGGATTTCCCAGGGTGATCAAGGATATTTCAGAGGTCGCTTCAAACCCTTAGCGCGTGCGGATGTGTTCAGAGCATGCAAGTGTGAGGCAGGTCAAAGAGAAGGCAGCCCAGCGTACAAGAAGAAATAAGTACGCCTTTAATGGCCCCACACCATTCCTCAGATGCTTGATCTTGCAGATCCCGCATCACATTTTACGTTTCCCTTCACGCCTAGAATCTTCTAGATGTAGACTGCGCGATGGCATCTTCTTCAAAGATGCTGCCTTGAGGGCACTGTCCACAAGGATATACTCGCCCCTGGCATACAGACCGCAGCCAGAGGATCAGAGGCTGCTGCAGGAGGTCAAGCTCCTGATGAGAGACTACTGGCCCATGGCCTGATTTCGCTCAGGGTTGAGGGCTTCAGGTTGTGAGGCAGTCGGGGGTGGTGACTTCAACCAGCAGTTGGGTGCCTGCGGTGGTTTCGCGATCGTGTACACCATAGCCATAAGCCAGTACTGGAGTACACCATAGCCAGAGCCCAGTATGGTGCAAGTAATTAGCAGAGGTCAGGAAACGCTTGGAACGGTCATGAACATGAAAGCAAGCATGGTGCCGGAGGCTGCTCCCCACTGGCTTCTTTCCTCCTTAGTAAGTACCAGGCCAAAAAGCCCCCTAAATGCTGAAGGCAAATCCAGACTCTTACGAGACATAGAGCGTTCATACATGCCTGCTAGTAATAACCCCGCCACCTGGTAATCCCCATAAGATAACATTTGGCTCTGTAAGGGCTTCCTTTTTAAAAACATTTGTTCACGTCTGTTATGTCAAGGCCACACCCCATTCTGGAGTTCAGCGGCTACGTCTCGACAATGTATAGCAGCTTCTGGGCAGTCTCTTTGTCCAAAGATTAGGATGTAGTTTGAAAGGTTCAGGCCTGGAGGCTCTGGATTTACTGTGCCTTCGCCTGCGATTTTGGGGGACCCAAGGTCATGCCTTCTATGCAAAAGCTGGGGCACATGGAGGTTCTGGACTTGTCTGACGGAGGCGCGAGCATGTCGTCCGCTGGCTGTCGAGTTTCAATTCGCTATCTACCCAGTACAAGACTTTTATGAGAACCCGCCGCGATTTTGCGCATGTGCCTGCAAATCATCTGCAAGGTGTTTAGGCAAAGTTAGATGTCTGGCAGAAGGATTGCTTGTCCCTAAACCGCTGCTGTCATCAGGTATCATGTCGCTGCACTGGTACGAGCCTCCGCTGATCGACAAGGGAAAAGTGGCTTGGTGCCATCAATGTATGCAGATACTCCGAACTTGGTCCCGATTTGGGGTTCCTTACAATCCTACAAACTGAAATATCAAATCGCCTAAGGGGTACGTCAGCGGGGGCCTTCGCAAAATGCTGTTGCATGGGCCAGGTGCTTGCTAAGACACGACTCCAAGAAGAGACCTTTACTTCAAGACACCCTAGACCTAATGCAGGGTCCTGCATAAGCAACACTCTCGTCCTTGAGTACCTGGAAACCCAAGATTGTTTTTCGTTCTGGTGCGGAACTTGTAGCACGGTCAGGAGTAGCAGGGCAAGGGTTCTCCACTGTAAGAAAGCTGTGCAGACCAACGCTTTCCTTGGGCAATAGTTTTCTTTCCGTAAGTACTGTTGATGCTGGTTGCAGGCTGTATCGAGCTTTCCCAGTACCACCATCTTAGGCTACACGTTTCAACGTGTATGACGTTTTAGGGTAAGAGGTTTGGCCAAGCCTGGAAAGCTTATGACACCCCTGCACGCATGAGCCACCACATGATGTTCTGCATGTACCATCCTGTCTACAGGTTGTGTTGGCCCCCTTCCAGCCACCCCTAGTCAGTCGCAAGCTGCACGTCATCCATTCCCATGAGAAACCCAGGCAAAGTGGCAAAACAGTCCTGCCAGCGTACATACGGCAAGTTCAATGTCCCTTGCAACATCCAAGAAACCAGCTCCCGGGTGCAGGGCTGCATGCCTGATTATGCGTGCAGAAGGCAGAAGTGCACCTGCAGCCACGTGCCTTACGGCAAGTACGGCGTTCATTCTGCCAAGACTACTTGGCCTGTGTCGTCCAAGTCTTCTATCTTTCCACCTCACGTGTTGAAGGGTCACACACGTACCATGGCAGTAAATCAAGTGGTCCCCCAACACACATTTCGAAAGTAGGCAACTGTACAGGAAAACCCGAGTAACTCATGCATCCAGCCCAGGTGGTCGTTATCTTACCTGGCCTCAACAACGACACCTGCTTCAAGCTGGAAGAGATGCATCTAGTGTGGGACTGAAGTAAACTTGGCGGGAAGAGGAGGTGTAGGAGTTGTGATGCTGACATCTGGCGTGTTTTGGAAGAACCTTTCGGATATAGAGATTTGAGCAGCTGAGCTTTGCACATGTGGGAAGTAAGGACAGCCGAACCAGCTTCATCCAGAGCGCCATGCGGTGCTTTGGCTTACAAGACGAGTCTGAGTGGAAGTTCCTCAAGTAACAAGGTCAGTGGCTGTGCATTGCAGATCGGCTGTGGTGTACAGGCGCCACATTGCGAATAAACCCTGTAGCGGCCGCCAAAGAGCAAGAGAATCATTTCGAGACTGACATTTTTGGGGCAGGCAGAAGTTAAAAGTCAACTCAGTTTGAACCAGCTGGTGCTTGGTCTTGCAGGGATGGTGACACATCGCGACGGTGTTGAAACCCTTTTAAAATTGACGTGACATGTGCAGGCTGTAGGCTCCACTGTGAGTGTTGGATGCATCAAGTCGCATTTGAAAATCGTAGATGGGCCTCAACACCACGGTCCGCACACCCAAGGCACTTCCGCAGCAACGGCTTTCAGGCACGGCCAGCGTTGTTTTCAAGGATAGCCTTTTCCTTGTTCAGGGGTTTGAAGGTGCGTGGCGTTCGTTTTGGGGCTAGAATCGCCTGATACAAGCAACTTTCTTTTACTAGAGTGCTGGGCGCTTGCTGATGTGAGTGAATGCCCTGACCTGCTCAGTGCGGGATGCTGGAGGGTTGCAACAAAGCAACTTTCTTTTAACAGTCCTCTACTCTCTAGACAGCGGCAAAACTAGAAATTCGATGATTTCATCTCCATCAGTTGGCAGGCCGTCGCCTTGAATTACCGGGGCCTGGCGGGCCTGGAGCTGAAGACCTCGAAGGCAAAACTGATCCCCACCCTGACATTACAACAGAGGACGGTAAAATATGAAACCTGAAGGGCGTCATCGGGTCTACCAGATGTATAATTAGGTAGGCTTGGGGTGCACGGCTGCGAGCTTGCAAGTCCCGATTTTCCGGTTTCAATCTTGGACCTGCTGAGGAACACTTCTTCCTTTCTTGGTTGAAGTTGCACACAATGTGTTAAATCGGCACAGATGAGCAAAAGAGGCACAGTGATACAACATTCCCCACACCTTCGTGCTTCACACGGGTATGCCTGACTATTCTACAGATTCTACAGTTGTGTAGACGTGCAGGGGAAATTTTCAAAGTCTGGCCAGAGATGAACTGTTTGCGTTTGTTCTTAGATGCAACGCAGCTTCGGGCATGGTTTTTGTGTTCTTCTTGTGGTTGTTCCACAGTTCCGCATCCTGTGCTGGTGCAATTTAGGTTGAAGTCTGGCAGTCTAAGCTGGCTTGAAGCCTCAGAGGCATCATTATGTCAGTTTTCCGTGTAGCTGTACTGACATTCCGTTGGAGAAGCCGAAACGTTGCGGACTGAAGTTATGCCACGAAGGTCTGGGCCCAAATACTGAAGGCTCCCATTGTTCAAACCCTTCAGCTGCATCATTATGTTTGTGAGCGCCTCCAATCTGCTGGATTCTGTCGAGACTAGCCTGTCAGGTACCGAAGTGCCTTGCTCATTGCGAACAAAAAGCACGTTCTTTGTTGTTGGGCAGTCCAAGGGGGCAAAATACCGCAGAAGCATTGAACACTTGTGGTTCGTGCTGTTAGCGCCCAATAGATCCCAACAGTCAGATCTAATGTGGGCCTTTGATATTTGCCATGCTCTAGACCCCGGCTTCTGCAAGCTGCATGCAGTGGAAGGTTGCTTGTGCAGACTGCTTCCGCGACATGCCAGATGTGGAAGCGCATCTTGCGAAGGCTGCCAGGAATTCTATTACTTCGTTTCGGTTATGAGTAATTACTTCGCAACACTCAACTCACTCAACTTATGAGTTCTGCTGCTACAGTTTCGTTTGCGGGGCTTGCAGGGCTTGAGTGCCGGCCATACTGGACAGAGCATGGTGCCAGCAATGCCTTCACTTTTGCAGGTGTGTCCCGGGGCGGAATTCTCGGCCGTGGGCTTCTCCATGGGTAGCCCGGCATGCCTAGGTAGAGCTTCTGGAGCCCGGTCCACTCGTTGAGAATAGAGAATTCGAAAACGGCAAGCCCTGTATGCTACAGAAAGCCGGGCACCACTAGTAGTCCCTAGACTGGCTGGGACTTAATTCCTTCAACTTGAGCACTTTATGACTTTTGGGGGGTTCCTTCAGTCCATTAATTTAGGAAGCTAAAAGTAATATTTTTCGTGGAGGACAAGGAAGGTTGTCAAGTAGGGCTTTCAGCTTTGCATTCCAGAAATGTTCTGGCCAACGTCTGGAAGGTTCAATAATTTCCCGAGAATATGAAGAAGCTCCTTGTGGACCCATCTACGCATGTGGTAGTTACCCCAATATAGACCCTAAAAGTCACTACAACACGAAAATCCTTATTACGTGGACCCCCTCATTATGGGAAGCCCCTATCAACCATTAAAACGTACATCATATACATGGTGTTGTGTCCCGTGTTAACAGCCCCATGGTCCCCTGACCGCCAGCCCAGGACTCTCAAAAGTGTGAACAGTCACAGGGATTGTGGTGTCCAGGTCGTGATCCGCGCAACTGTCCCCTTTTTTATGCCTCGCAGGGGCCATTCTCATAACTGTCATCGGTCTGTGATGTCAAAGATCTCAAGTTCCAACAGTCGCAAGGATTGTGAATGTGTTGGTCACAAGCCTCGTAACTGTCACCGTTTTTGATGTCGCAGATGTCAAAAGATCTCCAGAGTGCCAACTGTCACAGTGATGGTGGGTGTCCTAGTCACATTCCTGGTAACTGTCCAATTTTTGATGTCGCAAATCTCAAAAGTGTCAATGCTCACAAAGATGGTGTTTTTGATGTTGCAGATCCCCAAAATGCCAACAATCACAAGCATGGCGCATGTCCACCACCAGCCACCAAGCCACAGAGGAGGAGGATCTGCTTGCCCTCTCAAGCATGCAGGTCTTGATGCTGCAAAGTGACAGTCACTTTACCAGAATGCTGGCAACTGTGGGACATTGTACCAAGACCATCCCATGGTGGGGGGGGGAAGGCTGGCCAGCGCTGCACCATGTCTCCCTATAGGACCCTATATATCCCTATATACCCCTACATCACCCTATATATCCCCTATATAACCCTATATATCCACTATATATCCCATAGAAACCCTTTTAAGTAGCAACGCGTACGTTTCATACACTGAAGTCCAAGGCCCGGCTGTGTCAAGGTTTGTTTGGATTTTCAGGGTCCTTGACTAACTGGTTAAGGGAATAAAGGAGTATACTGGGGTTATATAGGGATAGTGGAAAAGAAGTTGGAAACTACTACATTAGAATAGGGTATACATATATCATATATATATACAGGTAGATAGATATGGGGTAAAATAGTAGGGAAGATGGGAACCGATTGGATAGGGATTATGTAGGGATTACATTCCCTCATTATTCGCTACTAAGAACCAGTAAGTTGACGTTTTTTTGGCTCATGGGGATAGTTGACTGGTATACGCTTCAACTCGTGCCAAATGCTGGGGAGCAGAAGCTGCAGGTAATCAGATCATGAAACTGCTCTATGAAGGTATAGTCCCTTTGGGTATGTTATAATAAGATTCCCGTATACCCCCCATATTCTACCTACTTACGGGGAACTATAGTTCAAGAGCTGGCTCCACGCTGTAATTTGTAAGCGGCTGCAGAATGCCGACTTGCAGTTTCTGTGGGAATCTAGCTGCATTTGCTAATAGGTTCAAGACGCGATAAAAGACATTGGCAATCATAGACATGGTGGCTATTTGCTTCCAATTAGGTCCCTCGCTCATGACCACAATGAGGTAAGTCTATCAGACTGGGATATGTGGTATGAGGTCAGTCCCGCAAGCAAGGATGCCTTGGGTCCCAAACAAGAAGTAACGCTAAGCGCATGGAAACTTCTCATCAGGAACTATCCCTCTTAATCCGTTGGTACGGGTCCAGCCGCATCGCTGCTAAGGTGGAAGCATTCTTCTTCGCCACCTGGGCGCAGTGGGCGCGAAGACGCCGCTAGGGATGGAAAGCAGTGACAATCAGGTTTGCCGTTTGTCGTAGTGTTGATCGTGTTCAGAGCTTAGAGCTTGAGAGGGGTAGTTAGGCTTGTCTGTACAATGCGTCAGAATTGCAGCTTCACAAAAAAGGCAAGAAGGTTGCCACTGGGACCACCTGCCGATGCCCAAAAGCAACATCATGCTTGCAAGGCTACCGTTTCGTCAAGCATCCAGAGTGCAGTGTGCATTTAGCTAGCCAAAATTCAGCAGGATG
The DNA here is from genome assembly GCA_905231905.1 of Symbiodinium pilosum. Lineage (NCBI taxonomy): Eukaryota > Dinophyceae > Suessiales > Symbiodiniaceae > Symbiodinium > Symbiodinium pilosum. The sequence continues at coordinate 215,235 of CAJNIZ010010001.1, forward strand.
CGTGCGTGTCCATGGCGACATATGCGACATGCGTACCGGGGATGCAGGCATGCACACAGGGTCTGTTGCAGCCAAGGGTCTTCTCCTCGGCTGTCACCGTTGCCGCTCCGGTCGATACTGAGGCCGTGGTGACGTCCTTCAGCTCCAGCACCTCGGGCTGAGTTTTTGTTGTAATGAGTGTCATGTCAAGTCCTACAGATAAGATAGCCAATGGCCGGCAGCGTACCATGACGATTGCGTGCCTTCAGCTGCTCAGGCGCACGCAAAAGGCTCATGTCCTTCATCATGGCGACGGGCGTGAAATTGCTTATGATCCACGAGCTGCGGCGTTCCCAGTTTGCACACCTGTTGAACATGAAGAAGCTGCTGTCAGCTCGAAGTCTCACAGAAATCGACGAGGCCGCGATTTGCCCACTGCACGGTTATGTTAATGCCGCCGACTACCACAGGGCCATTAACCCGCGCCATCACCTCGACAACATCGCAATTCCCACCCTGGTGGTCCACGCAGAGGATGACCCTGTCATAAGCTACACCACCATGCCCTTCCAGGTCCTCCGCAGGAATCCTCGGATCTACGTTGCAGTCACCAAGCGGGGCGGGCACATCGGATGGGGAAGTGGTGGACTCGGGGCTGGAGCCTGGACAGATGCCATGGCTGCACACTTCATGCAAGCAACCTCCTCTACCCGAAGCCGGAACATCGAAGGAACGGGTGCTGTAGGAACAGAAGATCGGCCGTTCCCTTTGACATCGGCCCTATGAGGAGCAGCTTGCTGCCTTTGCTCAGCTGAGTGCCCTCATTCTCTGTTTCTTTGCTTCTATCCAGCCATCAAAGCTGCTAATTTGTACTGCCCAGCCCATTGGGCCAGGGAATGTCGGAGTTCCCTTTCAACTAGAGCTGCAGACATAAGCCCGCTTCATGGGCAACATGCAGTGGCCACTGGTGCCACCCTCTACAGCAGAGGACCCCACTTGGCCGCGGAGAAAAGACCCCACGCCCGATGAGCAGAGAAAAGCAAAAGATGTCAGCTGTCGTGCCTTAGATTGGTGAACCTAGCTGAAGCCTGGCCACCAAATCTAGACTCTATGCTCTGTCTCTGAAAGTTTGCTCTTTGAGCACTGTAATCATTGTATTTCTTGCGCGGTCTGTACCTGTACCTCTCAGGCCAGGCAAGAGCGAAGCTGGCAGTTAGTGTGCGAATGCCTTTGGACATACCAATCAGTCGCGTAGGCTTTGACAAATCTTGAAGTCCACCTCCTTCTTGTTATCCAAACACCAACCAGGGTCCCAGGTCCTGCTCTCAAAGATTGCTTCTGATTTCATCCACTACATGCAGCCCACATGAGACTCAATAGGACGGCCGTCGCTTCCTTGACACGCTGCAGGGCAAAGCGGCTCGACTGCTGATTATAGGGTTAAGTGCACGTTGTTGCTGGACAACTGTCGTGGAAGTACACGTCTTGAGCAATCACTTTAACAGTTAATCTAGCCTTTTGAGAGCAAACATGAGGGCTTGACAGGGTCCCGGCAAGGACCCCCATCCTTGTTTTCGCCTTGGTTCTCGTAACCTCTGGAATGATCACAACGATGATTACGATGATCACCATTCCGTATCGTTCAATTTTATGTCTACAGTTCTCGTTGGCAGACCGCATTTTTGCTCGAATCTTACGTTTCCAGAGGGCAAGAAATGACACAGCTCTCGTTCTAAAAGAAGGGGCCATACCTCAGGGAACTTGTGACCTCCCAGCCTTCTTGCAAGTCTTGACTGCTGCCAGCCGGTGTCCACTTCCAACTTTCTTCAAGCCGCGTCCGCCGAAACTTGCAAGGGCACTCCCTGACTTTGGAAAAGTGCCAATCGTATGGAAAGTTGGTACTGTTCAAGACTCACAGGTCTTAATCACCCTAATCATCGCTTACAAGTCTGTGTAAGAGGAGTGCTCACCAGCTCAAACTGTTGGATTCTGGTGTGGAGAAGCACCGGGAGCATAGTCACAAGAATGGGCAGCTGAAACCTAAACACTCACACGCTTTACCCAGAACCTAGGCCCACTAGACAGCTGCAAAGGGTCGTCTAGCCCTTAATCTTTGCATCTTCGTCTCTAAGCCTCTAAGCCCCAAATTCAAACTCTCCACAAGCTTCATACCCAACCCTTTTTCCTACTTCCAGATGCGGGGCGAGATCGCTCGGTTGCTTGCTGTGGCGCAGCTACGCCGCTGATCATGACTGGTTTACGGCATTCGGTGGCACTTGCAAGTTGAACCTGCAGCACCACATTTGTAGTGCATGCGAGTGGCACCAGATAAACACTGTGGTGGTAGTGGTGTTGGCTGTCTTTGTAGTCTCAGCATGGCAGGCCTGGCCCGCGGGGGGAGCGTCAGCAATAGCAGTAGCAGCGGCAACAGGATGAGTAGTAGTGGGAGTGTGTGCGAGTCGGAATAGGAGGAGTAGTAGCAGCGGTAGGAAGGGAAGCAGGAGCAGGAGCATGGTGGGCTGAAAAGTAGTACCGTTCCGTCTAGAAGGAGCATGATCTTCAACTGTCCATCGTCGCATCACTTGGTAGCAGTGACATCTGGACAGTCTACACCTGGCACGTGAAGCCAACCCGCTTTAAGTCCAAAGACGGCTGATCGTCCAGGTATCTGCAAAGTACTCATCACCAGTCTCGGAGAATGAGCCGCAAGTCTATTGTTTAAGCAGCAGCAGCAGCAGCAGCAGCTACAGGCATCGCAGATATCCCTGTTAGAAGCGAGACTGGCTTTGTCGCCAGCATTCCTGTGTTAGAGTTGCATCCTGCATGGTTTTCCGCAAGTAGACTTTGAATGCCAAGAACAGAATCCCCAACAATCTGTCTCCATTGCTATGAGATCCCATGATGCACCTATTGCCCAGGTGTGCCTCTGCAGCGCGCTCTGCCCAAGGGCATGACATGGAAAGATGTGCTTCCGGCTTTGCTGCAGGCGTTGAGAGATGCAGCAAGACAGCGGAGTGTAACCATTGATGCAGTTTTTGGGCAAGTGGTTATCGTAATTGGATTGGATTTCAGCCGGCAGAAGGACAAACTGGAACAAGCGAAGGTCAGCGCGAGTTGTCGCAACAGTAGCAAGGATTTCAAAGAGTCTCGCTTGATGCATCTTGATGCAGCATCAAGCCACAACTGCGACGTGAATGGCCAAAGGCAGCAATCAGGAAGCCGGCATGGGCAGTCTTCATACAAATTAGGTCAAGGCAGGCAGAAGTTCCGTCGGTACATATTGAACCTTGTACAGCCCCGCATCTAAACTGTAAAGCGCAAATCTAGTCGTTAATCCTCAGACCTACGTTCCTTTCATGCACCCAGGCCCACGCGAAACTGCTCATATGATCTCTGTGCAGGGAAAGCAACCATAAGCAACCTTTAGAAATCCCATTTACATGCAGCTGGTTGTCGGGCGTTTGGTTTCTCGTAGGCCTTCTATGCCTCTCCGAAGAAGAGCTCAAGTGCACGTTGCTTCCCCTGTAGCGCTATCGGAAATTCCTGGCTTCTACCTTTGAACCACGAAACCCTAAGCTCAACCTGAGGCACTCAATTCGTGAACACCAGCCTTAATAGACCTAAAGCCAGTCTACTAATTACTACCACCACCACCACCACGACGACGACGACTACTACTACTACTACTACCACTACTACTACTACTACTACTGCTACTACTACTACTACTACTACTACTAGTAGAAGTACTACTACTGCTACTACTAGTAGTACTACTACTGCTACTACTACTACTACTACTACTCCTTACGAATGACTAGTTACCATTTGTATTACCATATTTAAGCCCCTGCAGATTGACACGCTGAAAGAGCTCCAAAATGCGCGTGAAGCCCCAGATCTGCTCCTTTGGAAGCTGGGCCATGCGCAGGTGGGGCCATGATCAGAACCTGGTGTTCGGTTACAGTCCCCCTTAAGTAGGTGGAATATGGTTTTGGGTATAAATACTATACTAACATCTCCAGATACCCCATATTTTATCTACTTAAGAAGGAATATAGCCATCAAGTATGGAGACCTGTAGACCGCTCCTAGGGACTAGCCTGGCTTATACCATGGCGTCTATAGGAATTGTTCCTGGGGTTACATGCAGATTAATATCCGGGTCACGCAAGTTGGTTCAGGATGTATGCTCTTTTAGACTTGGACTTGACTAGCAAATTACTGAAGCATTAGGGGCTGTTTCTCACTCATTCCTGACACCTGTTTCGGGTGCCCCTGTTACTGTTGGGCTCTTGGTTAAGTTTACCAGGGACCTTAAGTCCAGGTGTCTACTTCTGGCATGTGCAGGTTAGCTTGGGGGATCTTTTATCCACCCTTCCCTAACTAAGATGAGCACCACATAGGCTCTTTCAATTGACGAATGTCTATGAGGAGCCCTTTCTTCATTGTCCATACTCGTTGGGGGCAAGTTGCGTTCATCGGACAAGTTTCAAACAAAGGCCTCTTAAAGCAAAGAACCGTATCCTGAAGGAAAACACGCACACACACACAAACCTACAACTATCAGTACTAATGACTAATACAATGGATACTACATCTTTCCCTGCGCTGCTTCAACATGTCTGCCTGATGCGGATTGGCATTTGGTGGCACCTTCTAGCACAAGTGCCTCCTACCTAGTAGCTTCAGAAGAGACATATTTGGCCCAAAACTGCCACAGCTAATGCGACCAGCGTTACTACACAACTACTATTATGGCTCTTACGACTTCTATTTCTGTTTCTGCTCCTACCCATTAATTCAAGACTGAACCTGAAAGGTGGAGACCTGTAGTGTCTTCTGACTACCATATGTTCGCCCAGGCCCATGCAACCCCAACAAGGCAATAGAGCCCATGGCATGTCAAGTTTCCCTCAACTCTATATCGTAGTTTCGTTTGTTGTCTCCGTTCTTTCACTGCACCACAGGACTGGCCTCCTGCCAGCAGCTACAGCTTCGCTGCGCTCCGGCCCAAGCTGGAGCCGAAGTTGGACCAAGGCTGTCTGCTGTTGGCTTCAGGGACGCAACGCATACAAGAGTAAAGAGGGGCAACGGGACCTATAGAATTTAAGGGCTGATCCTGAGAACTACAGAAGTGCACTTCAGATGCTGGTGAACCTTCCGAGTCAAGTGCAACTACTTTTGATGCCACAGCAAAACGATTCTGATAGTTCAGCTCTTCTTGTTGAGCAGTATGGCAGCAATGCCCATCTGCAATAGCAGAAGTGCGAACATGCCACTCTTTTCCTCCCCAGTGCTTTCAAGGAGTTTATCTCCAGATATGGAGTCTAGGACAAAGCAGGGCTGATACTGACAAATATTTATTCTAAGCTGGGAGCTGCGCATCTTGTGCATGAAGTCAGCTACCTCACAGGTCAGTTAGCCAGGCCTTTGATGTGGCGGTGTCAGTCCAACTCGCAGTGAAAGGTGTGAAGTGTGTCCGTTTCCCACTACATGGGACATGCTAGCTTGCGAGGCATATACTGGGAAGCCGCTCAGCAGAGATGGGAGCAGTGCTCGTGTCTGTTCTCATGTTCATGCGTCACAAAAAGGGCAATGAGGTGTTGGTTGAGACCGGAGGTGGCTGTTTTGAATGGTATTGAATTTCCCTTTCACTATACCTTTCCCCTCTGCGTGGCTATTGTGGATTCCGTTCCCCGACACGTATTCTGTGGTCTTGTCCCCTGTTGGGGCTGGCTAAACTACCTCCATGGAAACTGCCCTTAAACAAGATTATGGTTCATGCTAGGGCTGCCCGTAGTCTTGGGGGCTGGCTCTACTATCAAGAGAACCACGCTGGACAGCAATTGTTGAACCCTCTGACTCGATCGACGAAATGGTGCTGAGGATTTCGTGAAAGCTTTGCAGGCCAGCTGGGGTTGCTGCATGTCGACTCTACCTCTATGTCCAACTCTTGACGCATTGCTGACACCAGCACCTAACAGCTTGTATTTGCCATAGCACCTGCTGCACCTTCTCAATGGTTTCGACTCAAGGCAATGGGCTGGACCTCTACTTTAAAAGGTCTAGCGTTAAGGTTCCACATGGACTGCGGTCTTTCACCAATCATGCAGGCAGAAGGAGATAAGGGAAGCCATGAAGAGCTCAGCAAAATGCAAATGCGAGAAGCACACGAAGGAATCTGAAGGAGTCATGTCAGCAACAATGATCACGGCGAGCATGCACAGATCTATCGTCATCCAATGACACCTCCCTGGGATGTCTATAGCATCTGATGTAGCCCCTGGAGCCTGAAAGGTGCTGAACCCCGAGGAGTTGGCTCAAGCAGTCACGTGGCTGAGACGCTGCATGGAGCGCTTGTTCTTTTATTGGACTCAGGAATGGATGGTATGGGTACGGTATGGGCATCGCAGCGTTACACGCCATGAGGACAGTAGGACAGTTGGGCCTTCTGTGGTGCATCATAGGAGATGTGTTGTTTTGAAAAAAGTTCACCCCTTCGGCGAACTCAAGAAGGGAACTGGTGCAAGCATCCCCACTTTGGAGCACAACCACGTGCAGATTGCACACGGCTTCGGTAGGTGAGAGTTTGGGCTGGGAGTGCTGGCTTTGCACATGCTGCGGGAGCAGGCTTAGTCAACAACAAAATATCCAAGGAACGAGTGGCAATCAGCCAGGCATCCCATGAAAGAACCCGCAAGATACCGCAAGCCTTGCAAGCCAAAGACAAGGCGTCCAGTGTCACCCGCTTTCTGCAGCTTCTCGAGATCTACCCCATGGATCCTTCAGGGAGGCGAGATCCGGAGAAACAATGTTTAATGCAGAGCCTAAGTCACGACAAATCTACTTCTTGCAAGGGAGCACGGAACAGGGACGGTGGCCGTGTGCGAACTTGCGCATTATAGCAGTGGAGGAGGAGTAGATCAGTAGCAGGACAAGTAGAGCGCGGAAGCTTTATAGGGCAGGGAAAGCCTGCTCAAGCGCGAATTTGGCTTGCTTCGGACCCCTCTTGCACCTCAATCAGCTGGCTGCAAGCTACTCGCAAAGTATGCTGCTACTGATCACTTTGCATCGGGGGACGATCGACTTGTTATACCTAGTCAACTATGTTTTCAAGACAAGCAGTGAGAACCAGTCCTCCACATTTGTGAGCAGCCGGCGCAGAGAGCTCCTCCCGTGCATTGTTGTTGGGTGGGCAGTTCCTGGTAGGTGGTGGTTCATCGCACGCGTCCGCCAACACATTGAGCTGGCCTTGGACACACAAGGCTGGGTTTGAAGCTCAGCTTCCCGGCACTGAATCAAGTCACGTACTCGCAGCTTGTTTTGGATGAGGCCAGAGATGTACCAGTCGGTGGTATGCTTTGGGGTGCATTGCCGCTGTACAGTTACATCTAGATATGGATTTGCATGCCACATGTCAGGCAGGTACGATGTACAGTCGGTAGCAAAAGTCCGCGAGTGGCAACAGTTGCTCCTGCGAACCTGCTCCTCGAGTGGCAATCTGAGAGATATCTTCAGAAATATGCTCGGAAGGAGAGCGTGGACTGTGTTGTGTACTGTTAACCCTGTGGGTCCAGAATTGACCCAACCTTCTAAGCGCCTCCAAAACGCATGGGCATTTTCTGCAGCATCTAAACCTACCAAACCTTCAAAACAACTTAAACAATCGGATATAATCATCATGCCCAAATCTCCAGCTTGCTGATGCAGGCAACCCTTGGGATGAGGCGGTGGACTCCATGAAAGACATGGACCGTGGAGAGCAGTTGAGCAAAGTTGTCCTGCGATCATCAGTGTTTGAGTGCAAGGGGGCGAGTCACAACAAGGACCCCTAACCACTCGTGGTTGTGGATTTTGGGTGGAATTTCGCACCATGCTAGTAGTTAAATGCAACAAACCTTGTTCATGCTGATGATCTTGGAAAGGAGCGAAAAACTTAAATCCCAATTGCCCAGCCCCCACCACTACGATGTGTTGGTTGGACCATTGGCCACGGAATTCATGCTGTATGTGTATGGAAATATTTGGGCAATGGGATCTCCACGTGCTGCGAGTCGCCACGCCCAGCAAGACAAGAAACTCATCTATCGCGCCCGCCCAATAAGCCAAGTCCATATCCAGACAACATTTCGGTAAACTCCTAAGCATTGGGCCCGATATCCTCCAAAGCTTAGAAGGGAACATTGCTGTACAGCCGAAGCCCCTAGCCCGCGGTCCAAATCCAGCTTGCGACATACTTCTTCGTACTCCAGCAACAATTCCAGGGCCTGTGTCCGCCAAGGGACTACAATCTGGATGTGTTCTAAAGTCATGCAACGATGCATTGTATACGCCCCACCGCTCTCTACTGTAGTAGAGGGGTTGAAGCTGAATCTTTGTCGATCAAAAATGAATGGTTTACGCTTGTCCGAGTCTCGAAACTGAGATTGGGGATTTGGGCCCCAATATAGACACTAAGATTCTATAATCCTTGCTATAGCTACTATAAGGAACCCCCCAGAAAATGCCAAAAAGGTAGGTCCTTGCTGTAGTCGGGAATTGCACCGCAGCTTTAATGGGGACGGAGTGCCTGTGTCCAAGCTCATGCATGGTGACTCCATGCCAGCCCCTGGATGCAGGATCCCGCGTTCGACTTACAGCCAGTCAGGGCCTTGGGGTTCTGATTGGTGATCTGCTGACCGCGCATGCTACGCGTACCACATGCGTAGTACGCCGCGCTAAATGCTGGCATCATTAGGTCTCATCGGCATTTGAGGGAAGATGCCCTGTGTTTGAAGGCCAAATATATCCGCAAGAATTCGTCAGTCGCCGACCCCTTCAACCCTTTTTCGTACAAGCGCCGAGGCTATTCATGACCCTGCTAAAATGGTGGTTCGCCTGGCACCTGGGCCGAAGCATCTCGAGTTCCAGCCTTACGAGGACAAGCTAGAGCTGGGCGCAAATCCCCTCCCCCCAATACTAAACTCTCCCACCCCGCCTAGTATCGAATACTTGCCATTACGGTATATTATAATGCATGGGGAGTATTTAATATTAGCGGGGGGGGGGCCAAACATTCAGAGATTCTGAAGTCTAGGGCTTGGGCAAGGTGATTTGCAGCTCAGGGCTTGGGGTCACTTGCATAGCTAAGGGTACCTGGCTTTAGGGTTTAGGGTTGCGCAGTCATGGTTAGGGGTGCCCGTCATTAAATGTTGGATGCATTGACGATTGGATGGAGAGATCTTGGGTTCCAAGCCACACACAACGACTACCACGCGTCGATAGGTTGAAACGTGCATTGAATTCTGATAACCAGCTTTTGCAGGCACCGTGCACTCCTTTTCGGCCTTCGGTGGGTCCACCAACCGCAGTATGTCACATTTGCACAGCCTGAATGGTGGGCAGACTCCTCTCCGGAATTGAGCTCTTGTTGCAGCTGATAGCCCTCCAATCTGTAGAGGGGTTATCTCATTCGGAGGAGCTGGCAAGCTCGGGAGCACTTGGGGCAAAGTTATCGAGTCCCATGAAAATAAACTGCTTCTCGATTGCTACATGGCCAAAGGCCTATAGCACCAGCCCCGACAAAAAGACATGATGTCATCCTTCCGTGACGCAAGAGAGGTTTGGCCGCAGAGGAACGGCCAGGGGAAGGAAGAGCCTCGTGAACTCGCCTTGGACCCATACCAAGTAATTACACTCAAATCCACGTTGACCCCCCCATAAGAGCGATTTTTGGTTCAGGAGGCCCAGGAGGCCGAGGGTGACGGCGTGGTGAGGGGTGGCAAGCCCTTGGTGTTTGGCTTCAGGGAGCGGGGTCTCGGGGAAGGCTTGGAGGCCAAGGCAGAGGACTGAGATGCTATGCCCCCCCCTCCGAACCCCCCCCCCTCCGAACCAACATGGAACAGCAGGAAATTCCCTTGTCTTTTCAGCCCAGTAGATTGAGTTAAATGTTCGTAGGCATCCCAGGATGGTAGGAGGATAGACGGTGTTGTCGTGGAGATGGTGCACAAGTCTGCATGGCGCATGCAGGGCATCTACGTTTCACCTGAGCCTGTTTCACTCTCGACGTCCATCGTTTCAATATCTCTTCAGGAGAAAGCAGGGATCGTCTGTTCAGGTTCTAATGTAGTCAATTGCCAATGTACGCGCGAAATAGCTCTCGCGACTAGGTGCATACAGGGTTGAGGCACCTGCTCCGTGAAGCAAAGCAAGTCTTTCAAAGGAAGGCGCATGCTTGGGGGTTTCCCAAGGTTTCTTCAGGATCCTTCAGATCCTGCTCAGAAATCTATTGACGTAGCGCCTATGCCTTGCCAGCTACGCCCAGAAGTCGACAAAGGATTTGATTTTGGAGAGTATTTTCTTTTTCGCAGGTCATTGAACGTAGGACGCGTGACGACGCTGACCGGTAGACAGGGTGGGGACATCTCGGCCTCGGTTCGCTGCTGGGAAGGAAAGAAAGCTGAGGGCTGCAGGTCTGCAAGCAACCTGCGCAGCCACGTTCGAGACAACCTAGGTAAGGATGCTCACCCATTGACAGCAGTTGCAAGGTCTGCTCGTGACAGGCTATGTTCCAATACTTGCGTGAGATTGATGCTAGTATCTACTGCATGCGATGTCTGTGATCATGCAATGCAAGGCATGTAGGTTTGCTACTCAAAAGGTGAGGCCAGTCCCTTATCACCTCAGGTGTGCCGCGATAAGTGTACTGGGCAGATGTGCTCCACGAGCCAAAGTAACCCACCCCATGCGATGGCTATCTTGAACTTGAGGCAGCTTCTGCTTTGTCCAGTCATGCAGTCAGGCTTGTATCCCGTTTCTCATGACCCCGGCACAATTTAAGGCGCCAGCACTACGCCATTAATTACGCCTTCAGCCTCTAGTTCCTCCATGAAACATATCTGACAGATGGTCAAACAATGTCAGCTTCCGCGACTACACACATCATGCGGTTAGCAGTAGTAGCGCCAGGCCCTTAGCACCCAAAGGGAAGCTTTCGCCAGGCTTAGAGGCGGCTTTTGCGGAGCTTGGCCTGGCCGCGCAAGCCTCGGGGCTTTCGTTTTCCATGGGTGGAACAGAAGCAAAATGAGTCCTAAAAATGAGTGTGAATTTTGCAGCTACCTTGCTCCCAAGGTCAGTTGGATAGTTAAGAACTTTGACCTGCAGGGTGGCGGCGATAGGAACTTTGCTGACGAGAGCTGTTTCCTCACAAATTTGGTCACCTTAAGTTGTCGTCGTCGTTGTTGTTGTCATCGTGGCGAGCCTTCGATGCTGAAGCGTAAGCGGCCCGTCCCTTTACCTCGGCAAGGCAAACTCACAGAAAGGAAGGGCGCCCTGCAAGCCCTCTACTGTGAGTAGATCGGTCTCCACAGTCTACACATTTCTACAGGGCGTATGCGTATTTGGGCAAAACTGGTGCGCGAGGCAACATTTAAGAAATTACCAATCCTTGCTAGTTCCTAGCCCTTCTTCATCTGGAGCCTTCAACACCGGTTGCTTTCAGGCAGACGCCAGCCAGAAGGAGGTCCGCCGCGCCTTCCGCAGGAAGCTCTGGGGAGCGCGTGATGTTGCCTAAGGCTTGAGGCCTTGCACAGATGGGAGGAGTGCTAGTCTTCTGAGGGCATTTCAAGAAGCTAATGCTTGTATGTAGCTGCGCTGTTGGTGGCCCTCATTTTTGAAAGCGCCCATGTCCCCAAATCATGGGGTCTTCATGTAAAGGGGCTTCTCTGCCTTGGCTGTGAACATTGCACCCTGTGCCGGGTACCTCCTGAGCTGCAGAAAGATGTTTGTTTTCCAAGTTGTTTGCAAGTTGGAGCTGGAGATCTTACTGAGACTTATGAGGCTGCAAGAGGAGCTTCTCTCTGAATTTTGAACCAGGTCGCCCTGCAAAGCTGGCGAGCTACAATCAACTGTTTCAATGTCTCAAAGATTCCTGAAAGCCTTGCTGATCTACATTGCCAGATGATAGAGGGAGCGAAGCCTGCGGCATCAGCAACCAATGGCACTAGACTAGACGATAATCAGGAATGCTAGGTTATTTGATGTTGCATGAGGCCGCTTGGCACGACGATTTCACCCAGATGTATGTCCTGCGGCCTCTTGTTTTTCAATTATGGGCAGTTTCCAAACTCACGCGAGCGTTAGAGTTGGCAAAGCAAAGCCTGCGTAGTCATCACTGCTGATCTGCATGTAGAGACTTCTGCTTCAGCAGAGGAAACTCCAGCCACCCTTGCACTTCATTTGTTTGGTAAGTCCTTTGCGGGGCGTTCACGTGGTCTCGGGAGCATTGTGCAGGCAAACCCAAACCTGCGTTTACTTTGCCTTTGATGATTTCAACAGTTCCTCGCACGTGGGTCTCGGGCCTGCCTACGCCAGTCTAGACTCTATTGTAGGCATCGCTGGCTCCCCCACCAGATCTCTGCGGTTGTCATATTGCATCCGCCCTATTCTAAGCTGGGCTCTTGATGAGCAGTTCCTACTGTATGATTACTGTAAGCATGACGCGGCTACCCTTAATGGAGAGGCATGCAAAAACGATTGGGTCTTCAGCATGCCTTTGAATGTAAGGACTCTCTGGCGGAGACTGCCATGAAGTTCGTGGGGTTCTCAGCTCGCGCAAAGCACATCCAAGTGCTGCATTGCAACTTCTGTGCTCTGCCTGCTTCACATTGAAGATTAATCTGGCATTTCCTGAAAGAGCAGAGCTGCCCCTTGCATTCTCCAAAGCATTGCAGGCACGCAAGAAGGGGATTTTCATTTTGGAAGCCTGCAGCTGCTTGAGAGAATAGCTGGCATGTGGTACCCCTGTCCTTACCACAAACTGTCAGTCTATGGAGGGTTATGTAGGTGGCAAGTTAAGGAACTGGTCAAGAAAGTTACGCGTGCTGAAGTTGCATTAGCCAGACGTCTCAGTTGTACTCAGTTTTCGTACGCGTCGCTTATGACACGTACAGGATCGCAAAATCATTAAGCGACGCGTCCCAAATCGTTTTGTTGTGAGCTTACATTCGGCAACTCTTCATTCTATTGACTCCAAGCTTACACCCATCTGCATAGCTCACTCTCTTTGTCTCTGTCTCTCTCTCTCTCTCTCTTTCTTTTTTGATCTATCTGTGCATGCTTCTGTTTGTCAATGCAAGATGCGGTCAGGCAGATGCACGTATTTGAATGCTTCATGGAACTGGGACTATCGAGGTGTCCATGAAGGAAGCCTACGAGCGTATCATGGACGCCTTTGCAGAAACAGAGAACCCTGAGGCAATGCGTGAGTTTCTCAAGTTGCGCGTCCTTGTTGAGACGACTGCCAGAAATCCTGCTGTTTGGACCCACGTACCACCATACAGAGAACCATGCTTGGCAAACAGTTGTGCGCTTCCCTCTAGCAGGCCAGGCTAGGCTTGACACCATCACTCGATACCGTAGGAACAGCCCAACGTCTTCTTCTTTGTAAAAGCATGTTACCAAGACGCGCAAGGCCCGTGCGCGCGGGGTATCGAGCCTCGCTGGCTTCATGTCCAACATGGCGAGAGGCGCCACGAACCGTTTTCCCCCCGGTTTGCATTTGCTGGTAGCTGGATGTAGTACAAGAGACAGAAGTGAGGAACTTTCTAAAGGGCCGCTGTACAATGTGGTTAGGAATATTCCTACACGTTATTACTGTGTTCTCTCTTCAGGATTTTTGGTTAAGTGAGATGGGGGCAACGTTCAGATAACAGGATGTGTCCGACCGGCCGTGGATAGCAGCTGGTGGGCGTTGCAACACCATGTGCTGTAGTACTTCAATGCATGGCTGCAATTCTATTTGGCTTGTGGGGCATGGTCTTGACAGTGGTAGGAGTGGCAGTAGCAGTACGCGGCATAAACATGCAGCGTTCACAAGGAGAAGACGCGGATTCTTTCCTAAAGCAACCAAAGAAGTCAAAGGAGCTAACCAATTGGGGAAAAATATTTTTCCCCAATTCTTTAGTACTCAAAGGAGCTGTTTCCTTGGCCTCCAAGCAAAGGTTTTTCTGACTTCTGGGGAGCTCCATGTCTGCCTCCAGGCCGCGGGCACCATACTGCAAGCTCTGGACAAACGCCTGGCCCTTGAGAGCTTTGAAAGGAAAGCCGTGTGGAATACCAGTTATTACCAGTTTCGGAGTGCAACACGAGCATGCAGAGATGCAGCAAACGTAGCAGCAACATCTTGGTAACAAGGAAGAAGCCACACAAGCTGCATGCCTCGGGCATGGTTTCACGCTAGGCTTGATTGCCATGGACATGACGTACATATTTGCCTGCTGATGACTCACGCAGGTTCCCCCAACAAGATGCGGCGTGTTTCTGTGTTTCTGCAGACGCTGTCAGTCGCATGTGTTCAGCTAGCAGGCCCTAACTGTAGCAGGCCTTAGCATCCAAGAAGCCAAAAGGAACTTTTGACAAGGCACGAGCTGTGGCTGGACCTCCGGGGGGATGCTGACGGCTTAGCCTGCTGCCCAGGATGTGATGCAGTCAGAGTACATATGCATTCTATTATGCTATACTACTATGATAACAGACTATAGTATACTATTACATATATTATAATCTACTTAGTATGATATGCTATGAGTAGGGTAGGGCAGCAAGCAATGCCGTCAGGCCTTCTGTTTTCACAGAGTATTTCAGGTTTATGCTGTTTGGTTCGTGGTTTTCGGAGGTTTGTGCTCAAGTTGCCGGTTGCCAGTGGGTTTTTGAGCCGGAAATATTTCCACTGTAGTTCAGGCAGCTACCTCCTAGATACCGAAGCCTATACCCAACAGCCGATCTTGCGCTGAATGTGGCCTGCCTTCTGCCTAGGCATTGCAGTCCTGTGAACGGCACGCATAGGTCCATGTTTGCATTGGGTTAAGGAAACCAAGCTTGGGAACGGCTTTTTTTTACTGCCCCATGTGGTTTCGCATGATGATGGCATGTGCCGGCCACCAGCAACTCTTTGAAAGTCACGGCTTAAGATCGATAATGAGGTTGAAGGTGCTGGTCAGGAGCCATGCGCTACAGGATCTGAGGCGTTTAGCGGTCACTGAGTGGCATGCGCCACATCCTCCCAGACGCGCGCGTCCCGCCCAGATGTAGAAGGCCCTTCACACCGCTCGCGCCTGCGGTGGATGCTAGTGGTTTTGAAAGAATGTCCGCGTCACGCGTGGCCCACAACTTGGCTTCCCATCGCACACGCAAGACCCATTAAATCAAACCCCAGAGCATGAACTCTATTTTGGACTTTTAGGTAAGCTTTCCAAGAAATCAGGGATGCTTGGCAATCTTCAAGCCGATTTGTTTAAAGGTCTTTTCGGCGACCCCTGCCAAAATCTTGTAACACATTCTAGCCTGACAAGAGACTTGGGTAAACGGTCAAGTTGTAGGGCAACAACAAAATCCTCGGGGTTACTGACCTTCCTGGAAGTACAAACCTAACACCTAGACATGGGATGACATGGGGTCTCCCTAATTTGGTAGAGCGTGGCCACCGTTTTGAATTTTCCGCTCAGCCAGCTCCCTTTACTAACTAACATGACGCTCCACAGTGACCCTCTAAAAGAAACAACAATAGGCTCCACAGGACCCAGTTGAGATTCCATCTTGGAGACTGCATAATCCCCTGGGTGTAAGCTGACCTCTAATATACCCTAATCTCCGAAGCCCTTAACCCTAATCTCAACTGTGTCCCTACAATGCCCTCAGAAGAGCTTCATGTTGCAGTCCGCAAGGCCGAGCCCCATCGACTGGTGCCAGCCTCAAAGTCTGGATGTGCACGAAATTGGATAAAGGACTTTTCTGTGGTTGGCAACCAGTGTTTTGAGGTTATAAGTTAGCAAGGACAATCTCGGTTTCAGATGTGAATGGGAGCTGAGATGGGGTTTGAGATGCGTCCTCATCAAGCCGCAAGGAATACAGAGGAGGACTTGAATTTGGCCAAGGGGCGCTACGCCCAGGTCAGCGTACGCCAAAGGAAGTGCTTAGGCCCGCAAGTTGCGGTTTCGGGCAACCAGTCTGACTTGCATTTTCCATGAGAGCTCAAGATTTTAACGTTGAACCAGTTTGGGGCAGGACAACGTGTACCTCACGCTCACTGAAGGGCACCCCTGAGAACTCGGTCTTCATGACTCCTTGCACGCGCCCAGCCGTGTGAACAGTAATTAATTGAAGGTTCACGTTTCCTTAGCAGGCCTGATTGGGCCTGTCTGTTCGTGGCTTCTTCGCACGGGCTTGGTTGATGCCCATTACAGAGACACATCAACAAATTCCAATAACACGTGAACGCGGCCATTGCAATCAAGACGAGTTTTCGACTCCTGTGCCCACCTGCCTGCTACTTCTGCAGCTATGGCTGGGGGAGGCAAGCAGTGATTATGATAACTTTGGCCCTGACCTTGCGACTTCCTTCCATCACAGGCAAGAGTAGCAAAGGTGTGACTATTGGCTAGTGATACTGCAGGGACACGGGCTTTGGGTTTGTAGAAATCATCCTTCAGGTTTGGAACGGCACTTTTGATGCAAAGTATGTGAGTCCACGCCAAACAGCGGTTGGTGGTCTGGCTTCGTCTAAAGACTGAAAATGTGCTTGTAACTATCAGATACAAACAAACTGCGCTACATGCATTCCCAAAACACGGAGTGGCTCTGTCTTTGAGTTTGGTTTTGATTAATGTATCCTGCTATCCCAAATGCCTACAAGAGTGGTTCTGAAGATCAGCTTCTAGTTGGTATCATGCTACTGGTGTTCGGGAACCTAGGCTGAAACCTACGATGCGACGCCCGTGTTAAAACCCTGCAGCCTGCATACGAGTTTGAGAATACCACGAAGTAACTAGCGCTATAACGACTGCAGAAGGCGGTAGACTTCGCAGGGACTTGACAAGGTGAAACGTTGCCTCTGAGAAGCGTAGTTCTTACCATCTAGAAACTTGTGGGCTACCAAGCCCTGATTTTGGGAAGTCGCCATGGCGGCAATGGTATTACAGCTCTCCTCCAATATTTCCCCTAAAACCTTCTGCATGGCAACTTGATTAATTGCCTGCCCTCTAACGACTTAAGCTTTGAAACGCCAGAAATCCTAAGCCCTACAGCCTGGTTTCGGAGGCCGCCGCTGCGCGCGACTTGCGGCCCTGGCACTGCTTGCAGCGCTGCTGCACAGCTCGGCGCGCACCTGAGCTGAGTTGCTGTTAAGGAACTTA
>CAJNIZ010010001.1:263492-288548 GCA_905231905.1 Symbiodinium pilosum
AGCCCCTTAATTGTCAAAAGAACGATTACATGTCAAGAGAACGAAATCACCCCCCCCAGCCCCCCCCCACTCCCCCCAACCCCCCCTAAAAACACTGAAGCAACTTGTACTGCTTTCTCCTCAGAACACGAAATTTGCGGCAAACGAAGGTGATGGAACCTAATTATAGCATAGCCTTGGCAAATTGCATGCGATCGCGTATTCAAGCGCGCAAGCCCTGACCGGAACAAGGGCATCGCTGTCCATCTCCACGAGTTATGTCATGGAATCCTAGGTTCCTCCCATTACCTAAACGGGCATGAGCCCCTGTCCTTTTAACATGTTCAAGACTAATTGAACGGCGGAATAGACATCCTGCTAGACATCCGACATGAGCAAACGTTCTGGCTTTGAACGCTGACATGCGGCACCCGATAGATCCGAAGTTGAAGCCTAAAAAGCTAAGACTGGATCCTGAAAACTGTAGCACGACTCCACGAGCTCAAAACTCGAAGCCCTCAAGCCCTCCCTAGCTCACCAAAGGCATCCCAGAAGTCCGCAGCTATCAACTGATTGACCTTAAACCCCACAATCTTTGCCGAGGCTTCTTCACAGGACCGATCATCGGTGCGTGGCCTCGCGCTCAGTGATGCTTCCCCTCGCACATGACCCAGGCAGCAACGAGTCACAATGATATGGATTGATTAAGGATTCGAAGTTGGTGTTCAAAATTGGGGGGAAGGGAGGAAGACGAGGACTGGCAGCAGGGAGGAGGAGGCCGAGGAGGCAGATGAGGGGGGTCACTGTCATTCTTCTCCTCAGCCTTGGGCCGAGTCCCACCAAATCGTAGCCTACCCCAAGCTAACAGGGCACAACGCGAGGAGGGTAGATCAACGAGTTTCCTTTGCCAGTGTCAAGGTCAGACCGGCTAACCTCGAAATGGGGCCGCCGCCGCCCGATCATCTTGGGAGGAGAGCTGCGCTTCGTGGTTCCAAGGGGCTGGTTTGAGCGGCCTTGATCCTGAATGACCTCCTCGCTTGTTCACTTCCATGCGGGCGAACCCTTTTCCGCATGAGTTGTACTTGCCGTGTTGAGATTTGAATCTCCTCTGGACCAAAGCTACAGGGCCTGCGAAGGGAATGATGCAGAGATTTTGTGTATCGCCCGCAACTCTCCGCTGAAACAATGCTCTCATCCAAGTGTGGGCCACAATTTTCGCGCTTATGATTTCTGAGGTCCTCTTCTTTCTGCCCTGTCGTGTGTTATCCGGAAGCAAGACTGTCAGTAAGTCAGTTTCCAGCAAGGGCTGCAACCAAGGGACCTCTGCCCATTTTGGAAGGCAAGGATTCCCCCTCAACTTGTAGGTTAGGATGCCGGTCAGCAGACACTGAACCGTTTTGGTCAGGTATCCAGAAGGAGGGCTCTTCGCCAGTAGAGCCTCGCAATTCCCCATATTTGGCCCTGCCTCTTGAAAGACGCCTGAGGTTCACAGCCATGAGTCCGAGCATTTCACTTGCTAGATTTCCAAGGGTGTGTCAAGGTGAGTAATATGTTGAACCTGAGCTGCTGCAGGACTGATCTCCACGTGGATTGCTGGACTTTTGCTGCCTGTGCAGCATGATCATGGTGCTGATGCCTCATCAACTCGTTGTTTAGTGGTACGACCGTTTGTTCGCAGTTTTTGTTTCCGGGATCCTTGTCTTGTATCGCAATTACGTTGAGGCTAGAATGTACAGACTCCTTGCAGGGGTTCCGTAGCAGGCTTCTTCTCACTTCATTGCTGACACCCTTCCAGATTTCTACATTCAACCCCAACAATTACATGCCGTTTTGTTCAGCTGCGGTCACATGCCCAGAGGGAGGGAGGGAGGCAAGGAGAGAGAGGGTGGGCTTGCTTTCGTTGGTATTCCGGGCATCCCTTGCCGAACGAGTCGTATATCCGACGTCCGCAGGGCTAAGCCGCTTAGCCCGCCCTCGGCACGGTTTGAGGGTCATGCTGGGCACGAAGAAGAGGAGCCCCTAAATATTCATGACTGGCAGCCATAACATCTCGATTTGGCGACGCCAACTAGCAAGGATCTTATCATAAGAAGCTGCGTTCAGCAAGGGCATGCGTTTCATTCTGGACCTGCAAATTCCGCATTCAAAAGTTTTGGCAGTGCTGAATGCTTAGTAGTCTTGGCAGACTTTCCAGCAGAAAGAGAGAACCATTGTCCGCCTTGGTGTCCCGAGCAAGCAAATACCTTTCATCACCGCGATTGCAGGCCCCGTTGTCATCGGAAATGATGCAAGGAAACCCATCAACAATTACGACAAGACTGCCAGACTTCGCACAAAGGCTTGGTCGGTCCGTTTTGATGTTGGAACCTAAGGTTCTCCGCCAGTGAGCACCTTTTCTCGGACACAACTGCGAAGATCCTGGCAAGCAAGTGAAGTGTTTGTAGATAAAAAAAAGTCCTACAAACGGTGCGGTGAGGTTGGAATACAGGTTCATGCGCCACATGCGCAATCTGTGTCACCTTGCTGGCAAGGATGACGCTCAGCTTTCTGTTGGGATCAAGCCTGTGGTGTGTCCCCCTCCCACATGGGCTTGCAATGCTGCCACTCCTGAATCCCACTCACTTCGATCCAATCCTGTGTGCATGTGCACATTACACGTGGTAGGTAGGTTTTGGCCTTGGACACCAAGATGCCAAGTCTGACCCTTGCATGTATCTAGCATCCTTGCAGGATATATATCGTGTCTTCCACACTCAGGATTGCCTTCGCAGTGCCTATGTACTGGGTGATGGATGAGCCTTGCCGCATTTATTTTTCTGAAAGCACTACAGTAGGTGGCCCCTCAGCCCCAAGACCTAAACCCAAACAGTCGAACAAACAAAAAAGAACAGACACAGACAAACAGTCGTGTAGTTGTCGTGTCGCTTCCAAGTTTTTTCTCGATTCGATTCTGCGTTCCTGAGTTTGCTCAGTTCTCTCAAATCTCCTGTCCAAGTAAACCTCTGTAACCTTAAGAACGAAAGGCTTCCTGCTAATTACAACATGAAAGTTTAAGCGGATCCGAGGTTCCATTTTCTGGGGGAGGGGAGGGCAAGCCCCAGGTAACAATTAACATCCTCCAGACGCCGCATCGGGCATTAGTTTCCGACCTGGCCACCGTGGAGCAGCAGGTTCCAATGCAGGCCGGGGTTAGGCGCCCTCGGGCATGACGGAGGGGATGGGATTCATCAGATTGATGATGACTGATGTACTCAGCTCGAAGCCTCCTTGTCGAAGTCGAAGGGTCACATCAGGCAATTACAGGTTGAGCTATTGCTGTGTATCATGATGTTAGAGGATACTGCGCTCGCTCGCCTTCCCAGGAACAGTTGACCCCAGATAGGGAGCCTCATCTGAGTCGTATTTTAAAAGGGGATACTATGGTACCAAGTATAGATTAAGATTATATCCTCCTGTTAGGTACAGTAGATAGTGATTAAAAGATGAACATAATCTTACTGGGGTCAATCACCCAAAAAACATTCCTCATCTGTGCATTTGCCCACACACAGGGTCAAGGCCGCGGGATCCGCATGCTTCAAAGAGCCTTGAAGGGTGTCAGGGCATCGGGTTGCAGGTGGTCTTCGTAGTGATCATGGCAGTGGGAAACTTCCTGGGCTACTCGATCCTTGGCTCCTTTGTGCCGGCCCGACCTGTCTCATGTGCTGAACGGGCGGCAGGAAAGTGCCGGTGTTGACACTAGACCCGACATGTGAATCTGCCGTATGCATGTTAGACAGAATGGAGCGCTGCAGTCAGAGCTTGCGAGTACTGGAGCTGGCCCGGCTTTCAAAGATTGCTTTGTATTGGCTTTGTACGGGCTTGATCACGCTGCACCCCAGTGGGATAAAGCCGAATGAACAAAGAAGTGTTGATGTGGAGGAGGCTTCAGGTCGCATAGCATTCTGATCTGCAAGGATCATGCAGATCTACAAGATCCCAGTGGAACACATGCTGAAGCTGCTTGCTGGATGAGGTAAGGGAAAGGAAGTCCCAGAGGGTCTTCGTGGGTGAGGGCGCATACATCAGCAAGGCACACCAGCTTGCTGCCAGGAGTTGGCACAGTCTGCCCGCAACATTCTTACAGCAAGGTTAGTCTGTTTGGTGCGAAGGCACAGATCCGAGCCTGGCAGCAGCATGCAACGGCTCCTGAAGCATCACCATTGCCGCGCCGGCAACCCTCCCCCCCTCCCCAAGCCAGTAACAGCAAGGCTGATGGCAATGATTTGCGCCCTCAACACCCTCTGCATTGGCATCCAGTTTGCTGTGGCCAGGGAGGCCAGAACACATGCAACTTCTCAGGCTGCTTCAGTGTTGCCTCCTGGTACAGTACTTGTCTTCTGCCCACCAGGTTGTTTGTGTTCCTGCTTTTGTCGAGTGCAAACTACCTTACCAGCTTCGGGCCTGTAGTGGCATAAGGGACCGCAGCTATTTCCAAGACTTGGTGCACGTGCTGATCCAGAATTGGTCTCCGCGGGATTCCCAACTTGCCGGATTTCGGATGAGCTTCTTTATCAACACAGGGTGTATGTAAGACATGTCATGGCCCCATGTGTCTAGAATTCAGTCGCCAATCCTTCTCTCCGTTCAGAAGCTTTACCGAAGCTTCCTTCTCACCGCCAAGTGCAGGTGCCGCAGAAGCGTGCGGAAGGCGCTGCGAAAGGCTGCTGCGCCCCTGCACCACACCTGCGGTTTAGCCACAGGCAGTGATTCCAAGTATGGGAGACCTCTTCGGTTTGGTGGTCCGAAGCATGTCTGAGAGCTCATTGCAGCTATGGCAAGAATTGTTTCAATGCAAGTCTGTTAAAGCATCTACCAGGATTATGCTCATGATGCTCATGCGTGTACGCAGCAAGCGGGTCATGGATGCTTGCTTGCTTGCGAATTGTCATGGTGGACGCCACCTCCGCCTCAGCTACAGGTAGTTGGTGTCCTCTCGTCCATACGAGGCCTCCACTTCGGCTGCTGGTGCTGTATTGAGCGTCGGTCTTCTGATCCCTAACACGTCAGGAGTTGACGGAATGACAGCATCGCCCATGCTAATGTCACACTCTTGGGCTGTTGAGTCAGGATGTTTTATGCAGTACTTACTCTCAGGACTTCAACTGCCACTGCCTCCATGAGGGCGCTTGAAACCATCCACCATGTAGCCAAGATCAAGGGGCGGCGATGGAGGCTTCAACTGACGTGCCATAACTAAACCCAAGCAACAGATGGAGGCATGCCTTTCTTGCTCTACCACCTGGCTCTTGTGCAATGTCTCGTATGGTGGCTGGGCACAAGCTTGGATCGAGGTTTCAGATGTTTCGATGTAAAGGTTCGTGATGTGCAGACATTCCATCGTGTTCCAAAACTGGATTTGTAGACAGATGTTAGTCTGTGCAGGGGGGGTGGCTTAGTCACCAACGCCCGCACACATCAAGTACTGCAGCTATGTTGGCGAATGCTATGTAGTATGTCAGTTTATAGGAAACATTGACCTGCAATCATGGCTCTCTGCTCATTGCGTGAGCCCTTTCAGCGTGCACTTCCCCAAGTAAAGAAATTCAGATCATTGGCCATGTCCTCCAGGATTAAGTAATGCATTGTGTGATTACAGACGGCCTAGATAGTTGCCCCACGCACTGCAGGATCGGAAACACTGCGTGGACCTACTACTCCTCGCAGTGGTTTGCGGACTCTGTCTACCAAGGTGTGCTCTGCAGATACCATGAATGGCTGAGATTGTGTTTCAAAGTCAGGGTCCCCGGATCCAAGAAGTTCGAGGATGTGTACTACAGGATCCCAGGGCCTCGAAAGAGAATAACCCAGGTTGAAGTACAATTTCAAGCACAGCACTAGCAGACGTGGGTTCTATGGCCCGGATGGTGAAACGCAGTTTGTAAGGCGCCGCTCTAACATAATTGTTCAGGATTTCGGCTGATACACCCCTGCATAGCCCTTAAGAGGCTTTTTGCGGCAACCATGCTCAAGATCCCTTAGCCAAGATGATCTCAAGATGCGCATTTGAAGGTGACCAGCATGCTCCCGAGAATTCTGAAGCAAAGCTGAACTACGGCGAAGGCCGCAGGGTTCCGGATCTTGGGTTTAGGGTCTCATGGAGCGGAAACTCGGGCCTGTTTAGAATTGGGTTAGGTGGGGGACAATCATTCTGCCAGCCACCAACATGGGTGTGACTATTTGAGCAGAACACCACGCAAGAGCTCGTGGCAGAAGTCGCAGGTGTGATATCATACCCCGAGACAGTTCATCTATCAACTTCATGTGTAATCCCATGAGAACTGAGGGTGAGGACAGGTACCAAGGGGTGCAAGATTAATGCAGGTTCTACGGCACAGCTGCTCGCTTGAAGAAGGTCTTGTTCCTCAGTCAAGGTCAGGTCAGGTCAGCAATGGACTGCATTGGCTTGGGTGCTCTCGATGAGTGGGTATTCTGCAAAGCGGTCATTTCTCAGCATGGGGGTCACCCAAGGCATCCCATCCGTGTTTAGCTACTGATGATACAATGAGTTGCCCAGATCCGATTCTGCTACGCTGCGAGCATACGTAGTTTATGCAACAAGGGCTGATCGTGCCTGCAAGAAAACGTGGCAGATGCTTGGAGAGGCATGCGTGCCTTCAGCATGGGTGGGCAGATGCGTTCGGGATTCCAGCTACTTGCTGCTCTTTCGAAGCTTGGCTGTCACACTGGCCGCACGCCAGTTCGATTCAAACTTGACCGCAGGGCACAGCTCATGTAGGTGCAAGCTAGGCGCTGTCATCATAGGTAATACATGTTAACCAAGAAGGTAGCTCGAGTACAATGTGATCAGCTCCATGTTTGGGGAGGCAGGGATGACCAAGGATCATCGTCCTTCTTCTTGGAACGCGTCTTCGTCCCCGCTTGATCTATGCGCCCTGCTCCTTGGTCGTCAAGGGTTGCTTACCACGGGTGGCATGAGTACCTGTTTACTTTTCGGTGCGTCAGAAGCCGGAAATGCAAGCTTTCTATATTCAGAACTTGACAGCCGTGTCGCGCAACTTCTTGCTTGAATTAACGCAGTGCCAGGCTGCCTTGTGAAGCGGAGCCCGCATCAGAAGATCGGCAATGTTGCAATTCTTTGCTAGCCGAAACCTGCAGTACAAACAACTGAACTAGAATTCCACCAGCCTGCACCCGCGCAGCGGCCCAAATTCAACAGGCCCTGCTTTGCCTGTGCGCATCTGGAAAGTTGAATCCGAAGGCATCTTCATTGGAGCCATCGTCAGCTTCCTTGCGGGTTACGTTGTTGGCCACAACTCCGTGTTCGTATCTTGGTAGAGATTATGCAAGTTCCTCAACATCATCCCTGCTGGAGCTCTGCATGATAGAAGCGCCAAGGCCATCGTTGTTTTCATTTTCTCCATCATGCCGGAGACAGGGTCCTTTGCAATCCCCTTCGGGCCGCTTGGCAAGGGGAGAAGCTAAATCATTCCGCCTGTTGTGGAAGACAAGGGCGAGCGGTCCTCGGTAATTCAAGTGTTCAAGCACGGCATTCGTGCTTTTGGGGGCTTTGCATGCTTGTGGGTAGGTCGATCAACGCTTTGCAATGTTGGGAGCCGTTGCGTTTGTTTTGGTGGTATGAAAGCGCCAGAGTTAACATGTGCTCTATGCACTTTAAGCCACCCAGGTGCTAGCGTATCCTGAACGAGCAACATCAAGTTTGGGCTGCATGTGCGCATTCACGTGGGTGGACAGCAAAGGTACTCGACTAAAG
The DNA here is from genome assembly GCA_905231905.1 of Symbiodinium pilosum. Lineage (NCBI taxonomy): Eukaryota > Dinophyceae > Suessiales > Symbiodiniaceae > Symbiodinium > Symbiodinium pilosum. Next base: position 271,246 of record CAJNIZ010010001.1, read on the forward strand.
CAAATTCCGCAACGCATCCTTTGACAAGAGGAAAACCTTGGAAAGAACATAACCAACCATGCTGGACAACTCAACTGGGAGCACTACCTCGACCGGGACCCCAAGTCACATAGAAGCCAGGCTTGTGGCGACCTTGAACAAGCGAGCTGAACAGGAGGGCAAGCAGGCCGGAGTTGACCTTGTTTGTGCAGGTGGTCCAGGCTGCCATCTAATTACAGCAAAGCTCATAAAAATCTACTCTAGGGAGGCCATTTTCAGTTTCTCTCTTGTGCCAAAAGGACTGTTAATATAGGTCCAGGCCGCGAAAAGACAGGAGTGTGGAGCTTTTTGCAGGACGAACAGCGAAGGTCAGGGAAGAGACCTTGGACTAGGGCCACAGCGAGGGCTTCCCTCGAGAGAGCTCCTGAAAGAGGGGGCCATTCTAACTCTAAGCCTTTCATGTCGGTCAATCACCATTGCTCCAGCTACTGTAGTCCTCGCATGTTGTTTGCGCCGCTGACAGTACTACAGGCATCGAATTGGCAGATGCTCGCCCACATGCTCGAAAGTCCAAGTTTTTAGCGCGTCGGCTGTGAGCCGGACCATGTAGACAAACAATTGAGCTATGGACAACTTATAACCTTCACTCCTTTCTAGTATTTCGTCAAGTGCCCGATTGAGGTGAGCACTGCCCTGCAGATGGCGCTGTTGAACTGCTGTGTCACCGTTGGCCAACAGATCTGCCATGTTGTGCCTGGGATGACAACTATAATGGAAAATAAAATGGAAAAGAACATGGAAAATGAAATGGAACCTGGGATTGGGGATGACAGGGATGACATGGAGTTTCTTCAAGCCGCTCGTCCCTGATGGGCATATACCTACAATGAGTACTATAGCATTTCGAGGGTTGACAGGGAACCCTGGTTGTCAGAATGGTCCATCTTTGCGTTTCAATGAAGAACAAATTATTGTGTGCTCATCTTGACGCAGCGTCCTTCACTTCAACAGCATAGCCTACCCAGCAGAAGCGAGGTCAGCTTCCTTTCGAAAGCCTGCTTCTAGCTACGAAGAGCATACTCATCACGGAGCCCGGCGCTCTAAGGAGCTGTTTAACTGGCCCTTCCCAAACCCTAAAGCCTTAAACTCAGAAATTAAAACCAGGGGCAGGGGAACACAAGCCCAATACCTCCAAAACCGGACAGCACTGAAATCCCTGAAGCCTCCAAGGTGACGGCTGCCATTGAAGTGAATCTGCCCCTCCATGCAGCACTGCCCGTGGCCTTCCTTTTTGCCGCTGGAGCGCCTTGTCACTGGAGGGCCTGCTCAGCATACCCTTCGTGGCTTCAAGATGGGTGTACTCAACTTTTGGGTTTCTTTGTTTTCATTCTGTAGCTTCATGAGTTACGCGGTCACTTAGGGATAGTCTCCTTAGAGTTTGCTGCTCCCGCTCTTTGTTCAGCAGCCGCACTAGAATCTGGATCGGGGCGATTGGATCCGAGCGTAGGCTGAAACCCACACAGCAGGCAATGTCAGTCACTGCAAGGGCCTGAGTCGGCCCGAGGCGGTTAGTTTGACAAGCCACGGCTTGACTTGCAGCCATCCCCTCAATCTCCAAACTGTTGAAGTGCTCGAGGCCCCAAAACCACAGCAACCTTGATTTCGTTGGCCCCGCAGCTTTAAAGTCTCCTGCACTAAGACGTACATCGTTGGTGGCGCCTTCGCGCTGTGTCTGAACGACAAGCCGCCAACCGAGGCAGTTAGGGTTTGGGGGGCTTTCAGTTGGCTTTGAAAGGGGCTGTCTATGGCTGTGTGAGATCTAAGGTTTTGGGTCCATTGAGGCGAGGGTGTACTATTCTCAGGATCAAATCCGATTCCAAACATCAAACTCGATGAGTCTACGGAGAGATAGGCTTTTTTCAGATTTTGCAACTATTCGAACTAACCCTCGAACACCCTAAGCCAACATGGAGCCTGGATCCTGGTGGTTTCCAGGACTCCGAGTCGTCCAGTGCAGAGGCCTCAAGTTCGGTCACTGGGCGGCACGATGTGCGAATGGCCATGTGATTTTGCATGGGGCGCGCGGAGAGGGGGGTTATGGGGGGTTGGGGGTGCCGACCCCAAAGCGTAGAAACAGGGGCTCTTAAACAGGGGCCTTTCCCCAAAGTTGAGGTAATCAAAGTTTGAATTGAAGGCCCGAGACTTTGAACTCTAAACTGGCAAGGGTTGCGTAGTGGCACGGGCATCTTGGACCGGCAAAGCAAAGTGGCATTCTGAGTAGTGTACTGTGTCTCCCCCGCTCCCGGAACCAAAGGGCATACCTGGCCGAGGGGTTCCGGGTTCCATACATTCGCCAGAACCTGGAGGATTGGAGTTTGATCTCGTCTAGTAAGTTTACAAAATTCACAGAGTAAAAGTTCGAGAAGGAATCGTAGCGCATGGCACTGACGGTCTCTTTGTGGGGCTTCTTGAGTTTTGACCCCTGGAGGCTAAGCGGCTAAAGTGCTTTGCTTCCCTTGAAGCTCAGCGAGTCAAGTTGTCCCAAGCCATTACTCTATGCCTGGCACGCGCTGATGGAACAGTGCTTGGCTTCAGCTCATTGTCATTCTGCGGTGTAGCTGCAGCTGTCGAAAACCTGAGGGGGTGCAACTGTTTGTAAACCCAGGACTGAAGCAAGTTCAGCGCCATCGATGCAGCTGAGTGCGTTTCTGCTCGGGCAGTGCGGGGCGCAAGCCACATTCAAGTGGTAAAGAATAAGAAGCTCAACCTATGGGTAAGCCATTTCTCATAATTAGACCTTGGTGATGCCACTCCCTGAAGGTAATGCATGAGGTGCCTGAAGCAATAATACATCCAGGAACGAAAGCTCTCACATGAAGTGGCAGCCTCAAAAAAGTAGCCAAAAGAACAGACAGGTTGCAAGTCATAGACTTCAATTCGACTGCTGAAACTTTTGCTTTTGCGCAGCTCATGCCACAGCCGCCGGGAGATACATTTTGCAGGCTGAAGTTTGGGATCTAGCTTTCGGGATTGAAATGGATACCATGTTTGTGCATACCGGGGTCATGGGCAAGATCTGGTGGGCCATTTGCAGCTGAAGGAAGTTGAAGTCCACATGGGTTATTCTCGAATATTTGTTCTCCCTGAGGCCCTGTGAAATTCAGCGTCAAGTATTTCAGTGTCACAAGAAGGGTCCTTAATTCTGGGAGTCAACCAGAAGTATACCCTGTTATAATAACATAGTAGTTTCCGTTTTCTTTTCCATTATCCCTACTAGAACCCCAATATAACCCTAATATAATCCCCCTATATAAACCATTATAGTAGTTTCCATTTTATTTTCCATTATCCCTACTATAACCCCCAATATAACCCTAATATAATCCCTATATAAACCATTATAGTAGTTTCCATTTCATTTTCCATTATCCCTACTATAACCCCATATATAACCCTAATATAATCCCTATGTAAGATTCGTGGCGGCCACCTTTGGGAACCAGGGGGGGGCCTGGGCTGCACAGCCATTACTTGCACTGGACTTCTTGGGGTCCGATCTGGAAAGCTATCAGAATGCCAAGCTATGCTAAGGGTAGGCATTTCAGAAATTTTGGGGCCGGCAGTTGTTACATCACGTCGATTTCATAGCTGGCACAGGTTGGACCCTGGATAAGACAGCCCAAGAGAAGCAAGGTTCCCACTTCAATAGGGCACGCTGAGCCCTCAGCCAAGCAACTGTTTCCCATAGTCAGAAAACCTTTGCCCAGGAAGGCTGGCCCAATCTCCTCCCCCTAGTATTAAACCCCCCATGCCCCCTAAGATACTATTCCAAAAAAAATATTAGGAGGGCGGGGGTGTTTAATATTAGGGGAGGAGATTACTGTCTATTTGAAAGACTGCGCGTGGTTGCAGTCAGTTCACATTGATGTCCTGCAGCTCTGTTTGTTCAGGGCAGGCTAGCCGTGCCACGCTGAAGCTGCCAAAATGGGGTTAGGAGTGGCATGCAGAAGGGGCAAATTGGATTGACAGGGAGAGGAATTGCATCAACATTGCGAAGGGGCTCAGCAAATTGCAGCTGTGTATTCTCCTGGACTGTGGGAACCTTCGCCGAGTCCTAGTGGGTTTGTCTCCGGAGCTCCCCCAAAGATCAGGGAATGCTCTTCCGAGGTACAGAGGGACGTCCCTCCGTTTGGGATCGAAGTAGACCCCGCTAGTGCGGGCCATAGAAGGCCCCTAGGGGCTGCTAAGGCTGCGCTGCCGAAGGCGGCGAAGGCAGTGTGCGTACAGTTTCTGGGTATTAGGAAAGGTAGATCGATAATAATGCTGAGGGTGATAAGAGACAGAACGGGAGTTGAGGAGGCTTAGAGCTTTGATTGTTCCACTACCTCCAGTCATTACCGGCACGAGGTGTAGCGCCTGCGAACAGTCAGCCCAGCTGCTCATGCCTTCGAGTCGCTCACGTTTCAGTTAGACTGCAGCGCAGGTAGTTTCTTGCAAAGCCTTTGAAACGGTTTGGGATGCTTGTACCCACTGGAAGTCGAACTGCATGATACTCGCTTAACTTCTGCCAAGCGATCTTTCCACAGACTGCCAGTTGGTCTTGGGACCCAGGCCCTGCATGCAATTCAGCTTCGCGAGGACCAGCACCCCTCGGCTGAGTGAGCAAAGCTTTGAACCACGCCTCCGCACGGATGACCCGGATAACCTCCGCAAACGCTGTCTGGCTAAAGCATGATCGAAACAGCTGCTGTGGCGTATGGAGGCTGCTTAGCATGGTGCAACGGCTACAAAAGCCTATGGCTGCTTGATCTAATAGCGCCTGTGAAGTTTTGAATTTGGCATTGGTGGTCGGAGCGAGCGCAGCGAGATCCTAACAATAGAAAAGGATGTCAAGAACCAACTTTGGACCGCCACTAGATTTGCCGGTTGATGGTCACAATTATAGTGTTCGGGTCACACCAACAAAATCAACCATGAGGATTTCCTTTGCAAGAGGGCCCTCAACAATGGAAGACTTGCTGAACGTCTACTGCAGGGCTTATCTTGCTGCGGAGATGCTGGGATCAAACATTTCAACCGTACCCAAAGCAGACTGTAAGGAAGCCTAGCCAAAGTCAGAAGGACTGCAGATACTGCCCTTCGGTCTTTGCTTAGAGGGTGGGCCCAGCTTGTTACTGCACTGTCATTCAAGTCTTGTTGAGCAGCCCTGCAGTTTTGGCCGCAGCATGGCTGCAATAATCGGTAAAGAAAAAGTATTGGCTTCTAGATTCCAGAGGTGTGTTCTGCAAGTGGATTATAAGGGCCTTTGAGGGTATGCATGAGTACATACCTGGGAAGCAGGAACCCCAAATACGTATCCACATCAGGGGGCTGCACCTCTAGCTTTAGGCACAGAGGCCTTAGAGTTGTTGCGGTGTTTGGCACAAGTCATGATCTGGTGCAGGCAACTGGGAATGTTTGGCGGTCAGAAATGTTGGTCACGTGTTTTGCTCTGGTACTTCTGCGAGACACACTGCAAGCGTGGCTACGTCCCAGCTCATCGAAGGCCTTTGCAAACTTTCTCCGTTGTTGCAAGGCGTGATCGCCTTGAAGTCCGGTCTGCAGTACAAGGCCTGGTAAGGTTTTGCAGGTTCGGTCCGTCATGCTGGGCAAAAGGCCAGCATGCGTGTCGCTAAAGGTACAGCGCTGCCCTCCAGCAATGCATTCTATGTGCAGCCTTCCAGCTGCCTAACAGTGATCCCTGAGCAGGTCCTAAAAAAGGGCGACGGCAAGTTTCATCCGAAGAAGGACTGCGGGTGAGGATATGGCAGCCAAACTCAGTGCGTTTACACCCAACCTAACATGGCTCGTACTCTGGTACTCTAAGCGTTTAAGCGATCTTTTGAGGTTTCTCCAGCAGGCCTGAACCCCGGCTCAAAGGATCCTGCCTTGAGTAATGTGCGATCGCCACTTGAACCTTACCGGAAGGTAAAGCCAGGTAATGTGTCAGATCCGAAAAACCATCACACTCACCCAAGCGTCAGTGTACAGTGGAGACTTGAGATTTTCCCTCAGTCGTACATACCGTTCGGGGAAAAAAGGGAAGAGCACAACAGTTGTGAGTCCTTGCTTTTTCTTGGGCATATATAATCCTCATTTTGTGGAGCGAACATCCAAACAATCCAAAAGTCTTGAAGCTCGCTTGGTAGATCTTCGCCAGGATACGACGTGCAGCTGCCATTACGTCGGGCTCTCGTCGATTTTGCTCGCTTCGTCGGCTATGGCTTTTGTGACAGCTTTCACACGTGCAAGGAATGCCAGATGGTAGTTTCCCAAAATTAGGGGGCCCCAATATAGACCCCAATATACTATAGTCCTTATTATTGGGACCCCCAAAATGGTACCCCTAATTTTAGGAAGCCCCTAGACGTTCAACTCAGTTTCCCATGGCTCACCTGGCAGGCTGCATTTCAATCTCGCTTAAACGATGTAGGGGCTGAATTATGGCCACATGCCCCTCTTTCAGCACACTGCCCAAGCATCAAGTCAAAAGCACGCAGTCTGAGAATTCCAGAGCTAATGCGCTCGCGAAGAACTAGTATTGTGCTGCATGACCTCGGATCATTCGCTTTGCGACCAGGACCCGTCCAAATATGGGCCTTATCCATACCGCCCCAACCATCAACGCTGCGAGCAATTGGGCGAGCTGGGAAATCCTCATGTAATCGGGTGCCAATCGTAGGGCATTTCTCGAAGCCCGAAGTAGTCTTCCGGAAAGGCAGCCAGAAGTTGTAGAACGAGCCACATACTGTAGCTGACAGAACCTCTTTGAATCCCTCTAAGCTGTTGCAGCCGAAGGCCCTATGCCATACACCTATACCCGAAGCTCCTACACAAGGCCCATCAACGACCTCTGCAAACCTCGAAGAATCTTTCCATGATCCTTATGCGCCCCTACAAGCCCTGTCATGCTGCCAAGAAGTCCGATAAGCGCATCCTGGACCGTGTCCTCCAAACAGCGACGCCCCAGGCTGGAACCACCTTAAGTCTGACGCCCAATGCCATCGACATACCAGAGGATCAGTGGTCCGAGCCGGGCTGCCCATGTAGGGCTTATAGGGCTTGGTGTCACATGCAGGACCGTTTGGGAAGGTATGTGGGACTTGAAAACGATTTGTCGCACGTTAGAAGAAGAGAGTTTATAGCGCTGCAACGCTCAAAGCTTCAAGCTTGCTGCTCAGTACGCGTATGGTTTTGGGTACGGCCTCATGTCACATGCTGCCAATTCTGCAGATCGCGACTGGTTTGGGTGGCGTTGGTACAACTTGGGCCTTCTGCTGTTGATTCGATTCTAGTCCTAGGTAGAGACACAATTCACCTTGCTTGCAGCAGCCATCAAAGGAGCTATGTTTGAAGCGGCCTTGGCGCCCGTCGTTGCTGGTGGGTTTGTTAAGGCTTTGGCGCCGAAAGTGACCAACAGGGCTGTGACTATAGGCAAAGTACTGGCAGCTTGTGACTCCCCACGGAGAACCTGCTCCAAACAAAAATTCCCCGGCACCAGGACGAAGATCCTAGACCTTTGTCAGTGACATGAAGCTGTTCTCTACAGAACTTGGTCTCACGAAGGAGCATCCATACCCTCCTCGTGAACCCAAAACTATCAAAACCAACACACCAGCAGAGGTTCGACTCCTCCTACAAGAGGGGCTCTCCTACCGACTTTGCCCCAAACCAGGCCAGAATTGACTTTGATCCACCTAGCGGAGAGAACAGCAAGGGTACGTGTTGTGGATTCATGAGCGAGGGGCTCTTCATACGGTCAAGTCCCAGACCTTTTTCTCCTTGCGCTAGTTCCTGTGAAGGGCAAGGGAGCTTTCCGGCTTCTCGGGCTTGCCAGTCCGGTGCTCTCCAAAGCTGTGGGCTGTTAGCAGACAGCTTGGTGCGCAATGGGCTTTCAGATGAGCAATGTCTAGTCAAGTATCTTGATGGGCAGCCACCGGCGCCCAGGTGTACGGATGTCATGTTGAGGCGAAATTGGAGCGCAGACAGCTTGAGTACACGCTAGAGGCAGGTGACTAAACTCCAAGAAAGCCAAAAGTCCAGATCCCCGTTTGGGAGCTCATGGGCTGCTGTCTCATAATTTGTACTTCACGAGTCCACAACCTCAGATTTGTTGTCTTTGCTGGGGCGACCTCTGCATTGAACGACTGCGTCTTATCCTTGCAGCCCATCAGCCACGTTGGTCTCTTTATGCTGGTCTCGATAGGTCATCAAGGCCTGGACAGAGGCAATGCAGCTCATGGCAGGGGCCTTTGCATTGCACGGTGCATTGCAGGCAGCTTCCGGAAAGTGGTACTTACGCTGCAGGCTTTACGGAGCGTCACTGGGATGTGTTGGGCTACCTGAAACCATGCTTGGATTCAGGTCGAGGGCGATAAGTGGGAGCTCTACATCCCTTCCAAGCTTGGCACCGGTCCCAAATGCTTTTGGCTGAAACTTTGAGTCTGCCGCATCGGGTTTCCACAGGGTTTTCTCACAGCCGCATGCATCGCATAATCTCTGTTGAAATTTCTGGCAACCTGTAGCTCGCCCGCAAACCAGGGTACGGCGACCAGGGTAGCGGTCCAAAGATCAATGGCAGCTGCCTCAGACAGCCTTCAGGCAACGATCAGCCATGTCATTACTGGCACTGAGAACGGTAGTCAGATTCATGATCGTCACAGTCATAACTGCGCAACCGCTCGGAAAATGGAATTGAGCAGATCGGCGGGAATCCTAGTCATGCCAACAGAAGAATTCAGAAGCACGACGACGAGATACTGCGGGGTTTGTGTGTCTGGACCAAGGCATTTACATGTATGGAAGTGCCGACTGCTCTCGGAAAGCATGCTTGCTGACGTGATGCTGATGCCTTCTTTCACTTCTGCTAGCTGTTGGCTGTTCTTTTGTCATCTTTACGGTTCCTGCTCCCCATAAATTCCTCTGCTTCAGTCCTGCACAGCATTCAAACAATGGCAGCAAGTAGGGCAGCTATGAACTTGATGTCTGCCAAGTCCATAACGGACTCACATGGACTCAAGGGCTTCGTGTCAAGGGTTTGGGCTTGGCATCTGGCTTTCTCCAGAGGATCCGTTTATGCAAAACCGTGTAATAGCACTTCTTGAAAGCCTTGCATTCAACATATCCCTCCTTGGCTGTGCAGGCCCCACATCTGAGCGCAGAATCTGCAGAATCAGCCTTCGCTTAATCTTCACACTGACCCTACGGGGTTGCAGGACTTGTAACATCCGATGTCGGCAGAACTTCCTTGTGCATCATATTATGAGAAGCCCTGCCTTCACGGCCTACAGCTCTACCCCAAAAAAGCCAGGTGGTGAGATGCTTATCTTCAGAATGGAGATGTTGAAGATCGTCGGCAGTGGCAAAGCTGGCGAATGTGTTAATCATGCTTATTTGTATGTCGGTGAGCTCTACTGCAGTTGACTTAAGGCTGTAGCAGCTTGAGCCCAGAAACCTAAACGACTCTGCTCCAGTCGTTGTACGGCCAGCTCCTGGTGCAGCCAGGCAAAGTGCGTGCCGCAAAGTGCGATCTCAAGACACGGGAGAACTGCGAGTGCGAGCCTGGAGTTGAAGTTGTTGTTCGAGGTGTTCAAATGAAGCATACAGTTCTGACTCGAGTTTCTTGCAGAATCGGGAAATGCAGAGACTTCATACACCAAGCCTCCACTTTTGAGAGCTTCAGCAGATTCAGGGGGGAGGGATCTATGCGAGGGCGTAAAGGTCTTGCCGGATACAGGTGCCTCGCTAGCAGTAGACTTGAAGGGTTGGCTTGCGAACATAATGTTGGGGCTTGCTTCCCTGTGCACTTGGCCGGTTGCTTGCCTGGGTCTGTAACAGGCACAAGCACTTTTGCTCAATAAGGCCTGATTTGGGCTTTTAGCTGTGCAGAAAGGCTTTGCTAGGTGACTCTTTCTGCTAGGCTTTTGGTACTGGACATGGGGAATACGTGTGTGTAAACCAGTGTACGCCAAGAGGTTGTACATGGATCGGGACTTGCAGCTTGCCAACTGTATCGTAACGTGCAATTATTGGCTATGTGTGTGCATGGAGCTTTGGGCCTACCTCAAGTCCGGCCGCAGAGGGCTCAAGACCCCGGGCTTGTGTAATCACCCGGGCCTGTCGCTCCATGGGGAAGAAGAGGCAGCAACTTGGCGAAGGATGCAGTCTTTGCAACGCCCCAGGTTTCGCCTTCTTACTACGGCCATCTACGGCCCGCCTCTGCTTGCTACAGTGCAAATTGAGCATTTTGCCTTTACAGGGTGTAGCGGCACAGTTGTCCCATCACGGATGCACATGACATTTTCTGAGCAGGCTATCTATCTTTGAACCTGCACTTATGTTAGCAGAGTACCTGTGCATCACCGGATGCGCCAGGAGGGCTGTGTCACTTGTGGCAAGACATTCCCTCCAATAGCTGGGCCTGCCTCGCAAACAATCAAACATTGCGTGCCTGCTGCCAGAAGATGTGAAAGCCGTAAAACATTCTTGTGGTTATCTCCGTTAAGGGCCTCTGCACCAAGCTTTGTTGAAACTTGGTTGGAAAAGGTCGACTGCTTCTGGAAGCAGCCTGTGAAGCTTTCTCATCATTGGTTGCCATATGCAGTACATGCACCCACGCGAAGATGTTTTATGGGGACCATGGGGCATCAAACTGCACATGACTACCCAAGTGTATGAAAGCAATTCCTTCAAAACACCTTCAACCTCCCAGGGCAGAGCCAAAACTTTACATTTACACTCGACCTCCATACCGAAAGAGGCTTTGCCTTGGGAAATTAGCTTTGCCTTGCAGCCCGAACACTTCTTGAGCCCCGTGGAGCCTTGAGACCTTTGTTCTTGGCCCTGATGCCCAGGTATGGCGAGGACGAGCCGGCGCCGCGGCCCGGTCGCCCTGAGATGGGCGGCGGAGGAGGGAGACCGCGACCAGGCCGTGGGCCAATCAGTCTTTGGCTTCAAGGGGGTTGTAAGGAGGTGGGTGGACATAGAGGCATTTATGCAGCCTGGGGCTTATAGGGTTCAGGGCAATTCCCCCTCAACCATGGAAAGGCACAGGGAAGCGGGGCGGGACTGCAATTTGGTTTGCATTCGTCCTTTGCATAATGCGTGGTAGGCATAATAAGGGGCAGGATGCATCATTTTGCTTTTGGCATCAGGTTTAGGTCGTCATATGTTAAAATTATAGCTCGCACCTACCCCCGTACTTGGAATTCAAAAAAGGCACGCACCCCGGAAGGGGACCCATGCTTGTAGCACAGCCCTTACGTGGGCAGCCTTGCCTTTTTACGGCGCTCACTCTGAGACTGTTGTTGGAGTGTTCCCACAACAGCAAGTTTTCTTGGATACTCTTACTTTCTTCTTGGGCGCTCTGGCGTGCAGTTGCAGTGGTCTTGAGTTGCTCGGGGCGGTTGGTCTTGCACGATTTGGGGTCTTGTCGCTTGCTGAAGCTGAAGAGGTTTGGCTATGCCTCACAACAAGGTCTGCATAGCACCCCAAGAATACAGGTGTCTTGTCGTAAGCAACCTGCCGACAGACCTGCTGCACGACACTTCAAGTTCCCAACCCAGGGCTCCTCGATGAAGATGACATTCCACGGCCGAAGAAAGTGAAGCCACTCTGGCTGCAAAGAGGAAACCTGGCTGGATGGCCTTTGACTGAGAAAGCACGTAAGAATTGAATAGGTTATAATAGGTTACTCCCTTCAGAGAGGGTGCTTGGGCTGTAGAGTCATTCCCTGAGATGAATGGAGCCTGGAGCCTCACTGTAGCCTAAGGGAACGAACGTCACTGAAGCATGCTTCCTGACGCAAAGGCCCTAAAGCTGCGGGTGGATCATCTTGGAGTACAGCTTGTTGAGAGTCATACATACAGTCATCAACGGCTTAGCTAAGTTTAATGTGGGCTTTGTTTTATGATTACATGTCAGAATCCACACAACACAGGCTCACCTGTCACTTGTCCTTAAACTAATTGGACATCTATCATTTATCGCTGCGGATCCTCAGGCGCTGCCTTAGATTGCAAACGCACCGAGTCCTCTTGTCATGAAAGATTGAAAAACCAAGCTTAGAGCACGGTACAAAAGCATGGCAGAACGTGGAACACATGTACCTTCGGTGTGTACGGATGCCAGGGTGGGGAGCTTCCAGCAATGCTAAGCCCCCTTTCCCTGAGCCCTGGTTATGATGAACCCCATATTTACAGCATATGTTGCCAAGTCCTGAATGACTCTGGCACACTTCCTAGGCCACAGAACTTGGAGAAGCTTTCAATTGAAGAGCTTCACCAACGAAAGCACGACCTGAAGCAGGAGGACAGCCTACGACAAAGCAACATTGCTATGTCCATCAGTGATGGCTGTTGCGAGCGAGGGCATATCAGTCACAGTGGCAGTGGTCATCATCGTAACACTAATGCCGTTATGCTGAAAGCCGTAGCAATTCCTGCAGCTGCGCAGGCTTTCAAATAATTCTAGCTTCGCACGTTAGAACGCAAGTCACAGCAGATGAGCAGTAGGAGTACTGGCGGGGGGCCATGCCAAAGCTGCAGCTAGAGGGTGTGGGAGTGCTCTCAAGTTACAAGTCGGGGTTCATGGAGTTGCTTGTGCCTGGTCAAGGACCCGGATTTGCTGGGCAGAACCGGTTTCCGGAAGCTTCAACATTCGTATCACAAACGCCAAGCTAAAATGTAGATTCTAATCTGGGCCATTCCTCTTCGTCGCAACATGTTCAGAGCAGTATTATTCGCCAAGATGTCGGAATGATCCCAGGGAGGGTCCGTTTCTACAACATGTAGCGTGCTTCCGCCGCGGTGGTTTCAAGGAAACGTGGAGATATGGGATGACATCCCCTCTGCCCTTGCAATTGCAGGAGAATTATCAGAACATGGTGATGTCCAAGAAGAAGCGTGGACCGTACAGCGCTAGCTACTTGGCCGCATGATGTGCTTGCACCGAGTGCCACCGCCAGGCAACGCAGCCACTCATATAGTCACAGTGCATTTACGGATACTGAATTTCATAGTAGGTCATGACATTGGCGTGCTCGAATCAGAATGACGCCCATGACATGTTTCCTCGTTGTTGCTGGACTACCTGGCGTCCTGCTCGGTTGTCTGAGTGCGGACATAGATTTAAAGCAGATGTATTTTGAGGCATGCTCCTAAGGAGTCTCGACTTCACAGGAGCTGTGGGGTTTTATGGGGGATATTATGCACCGTGGTAATATAGCTCAAGTTTTGGTGCATTACTGGCACGGACCAGAATACAGGTCTCATGAGCTTCAATATGAACCCTGAAGGTCCCAGGGCCATGTGAACATGTACTTCCCCAAGACCTGCAAGAAGTGGCCAAAAACTGAGCCCTCTCCCAAGAGCCATATGAAACAGCCTCTGCAGGTGACATCCGTGCGACATACACTCAGGCTGGTCGATTTCCTAAATTGAAGCTGGACACAACTGGTCATAAGATGAAAACGGGCGAGAGCATGTAGCAATGATGTGGAAGTTCATTGCTCATGCAGCCTTTACTGCACCTAATCTCCGAATCTGCGAGCAACTCCCACCTCTACAACAGTTGGTGAATGCATCCCTCTCTGTCGCAGCAGCGAAGCCTATCTGCGGTGCTTTGACAGGTGCTGCGGTTTCAGTACCTCCAGAAGGAGGTGCGTCACACTGCTGCTGGAAGTTCATGTCCAAAAACAACGTATGCCATCCCAGACATCCTACGTAAAGCCTGGTTCGTTCTTAGCTGTATTGTCGGATTGGATGCCTGAGCCTTAGACGTAGACGTAAATTCAACGAGGAATGTTCTGCTTCTACTTCTGCTACTCGTAGTACTCCTTGGCATCGCATCGATTGGCGCAGATAGCAAATTAAGATCCCAAACAGGGAGTTCCTTTGCAAACAAGGGTGGAAGACTCGTTTTTTCGACGCAGCCGGTCCAAGGTTCATGAACCTTTCCTTGCACCCACCCGGTACCCGAACATACCCCAGGTTTCCAGCAACACCCAGCGCCTGCCCTGGGAACAACGTCACACCAGCTACAGGTAGACCTCGAGATTGAGCGGCGCGAGGCGCGGAAAGAGAAGCAGGCACCGACCATTCACGGTTGCGGGCTGCGAGTGAGTGTTCAGGTCGAACGATTAAAAAGCCTTATCATGTTGCGTGAAGCCTTAATCCTCGCACGTGGCAGCATTTACACAGCCTGGCCCGAACATGATAGATGCCAGCTCGTTGGGTCATGACTGCTGTGCTCCCGTGTCAGCGACTTCGACAGACGGAGGGGTGCACTCTTGAGCCTCTTCCCTCTTGTTTCCCTTCTTCTGCTCTGCAGCTTCAAACATGCCACCACACTTACAGGGATACTTACAACAAATGGGGCTTCAACCCGGTCCCACCCCCCCATACGAGCACGCCACTTGCCTTCAATGGTTATCTTCTTCCTCTACATTCTTTGGTCTAATGATTGGCTACTGCTTGGCACACAGTGTGTTGCGTTGCCAGGGAGCAGCAGGCAAGGTTTGTATCCGAATCCCAAAACCTCAGAACAGTTGTCCTAACGCTCAGCTCTGGAAAAAGCATTGGCGATCAGGCAGAAGCAAAGGCTATGAAGTCACTTGACGGCAGTTGGGGAACTGATACAATTTCCAGAACAGCAAACATCCGAGCTGCTTACTTCTGCAGTGCCTGAAGCAGGTGATCAGGGAAAGGGGCAAACTACGCCTAGGGGTTATATTGGGATAATGGAAAAGAAAATGGAAACTACTATAATGGGTTATATAGGGATTTTAGGGTATAGGTTAGGGTTATATTAGGATAATGGAAAAGAAAATGGAAACTACTATTTAGGGTTTAGGGGTTCCCAAAATTAGGGGGTACCTACTACATGCATCAATGCCCTGAGAATCTTGTCGTGCCCTATGAACTCCAGATCCCAGCTGCAAAGCGCAAGCCCTGAGCCCGATCCGATTACGGTCTTAGCTGTGAACACATTACCACCCGGCATGGACAGTAAGATGGACAGGCCAAGCCCCAAGAGCTGAAAGCTGGCAAGATGTGTTCGAGGCACCAGCAGCATTCACTTGACCCCCCGAACACTACTGGCCATATTCATCCTTATTCTTCTCATATTACTGTAGAGTTCTTTCAGGACAACACTATCTGGAGACAACCTCGAGCAAGGTACCAAGAGTCATGGGCGTCCCAAGCTTCACCCCAAAATCCTCTATTCGCTCTGGATTGAACCCAGGCGCCAGCAGCAGGAGGAGGCACAACGCGCCCGCCGCGCGGCGCTGATGGCGGCGGAGGCTTGGGGCGTGGCCGCAGAGGTAGAAACAGCGGCTTCAGCTGGCTTATCCAGGGTGCTTAGGTTTGGTGTTCATGGCGTAGAGTTACATACTGTTTGAATGTCCCGAAGTCCTGTCCACCACGGATATTTACTGTGTTGGAGGAGCTGAAAAGTCTGGGGTCAGCAGGCAGAAGGTGCAGATACAGGCCATGTCAGAACTACGTGTTGACGTTGCGGGCATTATGCCTGGATGCCATGGGACGCATACAGGCGCGCAGATTGAGCAGGTTCTTCGGACCTAAAGGCTTCAGGGATTAGGGTCAAGCGTGCTGACGCTATTAGAGTTATTAGAGTCAAAGGTTTGCCGGATAAACCTCGTTGTCAATCATGGTTCCACTTTTGAGACATCGCCCCATTGCTTCCAGTCACAGAATTCCTTCATAGCACCTATCCAGGAGTTTGCTGAGTAAGGCTTTAGGCTGTGCACTTGCATGGATTCCGAATGGTTCCGAGGTCCTGTTTCCAGGTTGCCTTGGCTCTGGTCACTGGTTGGAAGTCAAAAAATTGTAGCAGACGCCAGGAACCAAGCAAAGTGACTCCGCTTTATTCCTGCCAGGAACCGTACCCCGCTATGAATTGCCACTCTTGGAGAGGCATGTGATGGCATGAGCAATCATTTAAAATATTGTTGATGGAACAGAAGATTCTCAAAATCGTCTGCGTAATCAGACTCTCAGCTTAGATGCCTCAAAATCCGGTTCACAGCCTCCCTGCTATCCCCCAACACCTCGCAAGGAGCTCATTAAGTAGAAGCACTGCGCTGCAGAGCCCCTCTCAGGGTAGAGAGACAGAACTTCAACAAAGGGACAGGGGTTTATCATCCCCGTTTCAAGAGCTCGTCCCACGCTACGTTCTCACCTTCCAGGCTGGTTACGAGGGTGTGGGCCTCACCAGGCTGAGGACAAAGAAGCCCAGCCTCCACGTAGCAGGAGGATCTGGATTGGCAGCTCATGACAGTGTGTCAGCATCCCTTCGCTAATTCTTGAGGATTGACTAGGAAGGAACTTGATCTTGGTTGCCGTGATGCCCGATCCAGGTTCTGAAAGGGCTTCTAGCAGATAGCATGGGCCATCCACAGGGTCAGATCTCATCTCAGGGCTTGGCCTCCAGGGGTTCAGGGTTCAGGGCGTGCAGCCCGGACAAGCCTCAGTTTCAGACCTCACCTGCCAGCATTTGCTCTAGCACACAAAGTTGTGCAGGCTTAGACCTGAGGACTGCTAAAATCTTAGTAGTTCCGACCCCTGAGTAATTGTTGGAAACACAATGTCTAGCTACGAAATCGACCTGATGGCTTAGTATTGGTGACTGGTGTCCCGCTGTTCCCACAGTTGACACGCGTGTGCGTGGCCTTTTTTTAGGAGCTGGCAGGATTCCTGGCATTACTGTCCAGCTTTGACAGATTTTCTTGGAAGTGCAGGCACAGCCGCAAGGAGCACCGCAAAATCTAGACCAGGTTCGAAGGAAGGCAAGAAGACTCTGCCAGGG
This sequence comes from Symbiodinium pilosum, assembly GCA_905231905.1. Classification (NCBI taxonomy): domain Eukaryota; class Dinophyceae; order Suessiales; family Symbiodiniaceae; genus Symbiodinium; species Symbiodinium pilosum. The sequence goes on from CAJNIZ010010001.1 coordinate 288,091, forward strand.
AAAGGCTACCACTGGCTCCACCCTGACAACCAGCGCACGGAGTCTGAACTTCAAGATGGAATTCTTTGTTCATGCAAAACCCTTGAGATCGTGCTTGCAAACCTCGCACCTTCATGCCGCTGTAAGGCTCTCACATTCCAAACGTTAGAGACCCTCAACTCCTATCGCAGATCTCCCGAAGCTTCACATACTCTCAGCCGAGGCGATATGCCAGGGGTGGCTTTGCCACCTGAGTTTGGTGGCAGCGCAGGCGGGACACAACTGCCATGGCCCACAAAAAATCGTAGGAGATTCACGATCGAGGGTCTTGGGGTAAGGATTTCGCGCAGGGAGTAGCAAAGAGAGTAGAGTAGGGTTGAGGTGCTTCGCTACACTGCAGGAATGATGAGCAGAAACTGTAGGCTCAAGGTCCGGGCTATCCAGGACTGCTTTAGGAGTTACAATACAACACCCCCCAA
>CAJNIZ010010001.1:288581-319786 GCA_905231905.1 Symbiodinium pilosum
GGGGTACATGTCTAACTCCTAACTGTTGTTGAGTCATCGTGCGCATGTCCAGCACTGGACATGCGCCTTTTGCTTCATGACGGGTCACGTCCTTTCTTTCTCCTGGCAAGGTAACATTTGAGTTCAACAGAAGTAAGGACCCCTGCGGTAAGCAAGGCGCCTCGCAGTTCCAAGATTTTCATTCCATGGGCTCGACCAGCGTGCAGAGCTCCAGCATCTTGGCTGGAAATTCTTGTCATGCGGTCAAGCCCGACTCGTCGCACATGGACCTGGCAATGCCTGAACGAGAGATACCTTGACGGTGAGATCGGTGAGCAAGTAGGTCCAGAGCAATCAGCTGCTTCTTCTAAATGAGCTTGGCATCAGCCAAAAAGAAGAATTGGGGTTGTATTCTTTGCTGAAGCATGCTGCAGCTGGGGGTATCCAGGCAGCGGTGAGCGAGGGTTTAGCGACTTGCGCTTTGATACCTTGGAATTCAAAATCGGGTTCCAGGGCGTCAACGTCCCATACTGTATGGACAAGGTCGCAGAGGCGTTCTGTCGGAAATTGTGCTGGAGGGGTATTCTATTCGTGCTGAGCATCAGAGCTATGTTCCCTCCCACTTCCTCTTCGTGGTGTCATTTTGGGAGATTTCGGCAAGCAAGGTACCACCATGACGGACTCCAGGCGGCCGGGCTGCAGTTGAATTCAAGCTGTGACAAAAGCGCACTACAAGAATATTAGTCTTAGTACAGTGGTTGACATCGTCATAGCAATTGCAATGGTCGTGGTGCTGGCAGCGGGGGAGAATCATCCCAGCCTTGGAACTAAATACCTCCCATCGCATACATCAAACATTCTCTTTCTTGACACGTGAGGGAATTCTGGGAACATTCATTGTTAGGGGAGCGCACAATTCATAGTCACAGGAAGATGGAGCTGAGAAGGTACCTTCGGGGCCTCCTCCATTCTGTGTACATGGAGGGTCGTTTGGATTGCTTGCTTCCCCAAGCGAATGGAAGCTAGAAGTCAAGCCCCCCAAAAAATTGGGAAAGTTTTTGCAACGTTTCTGGAGTAGAACGGGCACCAGAAGCACCTGTTTAAGGTATGCATCCTGAACCTGCTTGCATTGCTTGCTGCATTACCAATAGGGCAGTCTGGAGAGCAGGCATGGGAAGTACATGATATGGGCATGCATGATGTGCCAACATGCTTGTTCCTACTTGGCGTTACTGCCCGAAGGACTGTCTGAGTCTTGTTTTGCCCCTCACCCCAAAGTTCTGGCCAAGGGAGTCGTGGCCATACTAGAGTCCCAAGTTTTCATCGAGAATTCAACCTGCTGTGGGCTAATCCACTAGTGAGTCATTACATTCCTAGACTTCCACTAGAAGACTCATGCAGACGCTCAGCGTGTCAGTCAGGAGGGGGGTCGGCGCCTACTCCAACCAGCCCTCCTTTGGCGATTTCGCAGCTCCAGGCCACATGGCTACTACCCAGATAATCCCCTCCCCCAAATATTAAACGCCCCCACCCCTCCAATATTAAATATGCCCCATCACGTGGTATTTTTTAAAATATATGTGGAGTATTTAATACTAGGGGATGTGGGGGGTGGTTTAATATTGGGGGGGGGGATGGATTACTCAATGCGGCTCCTTGGGTAGTCGAACGTAATCCCTCACACAACCATGATGGCATCCTTTGCGTGGCTACTCCACTCCTGTGAGGATTATGCAGGGGTCGTCTTGCAAAAAGGCGACCAAGCCCAGGTATGCATACTGGCTATGTACTGTACTGTACTGTACTGGGAGTAGTCAAGGAGTAATCTCGAACTTTCAGGGTGGGGCCATGTAAAAAGTATCACGAGCCCTTGACAACAGTTTGGCCCATGGCGTGCAGCAAAGCCTTTGCAAGCAGCGAACCTGTGGGGCTCGCAGCCATTGCATGAATATCCGTTCTAATGCCCAGCCTTAGATGAAGGACTTGTAGGGACTGACGGGACATCTTTGAAACACGCGAGCAATGAATCGCAGAGGTCGACACAATCTATCGGTAGTCACACTTGCAAGGAATCATGTTCGACAAGCTTGGGACAAGGCTCCCATTAGCAAACCGGGGGACTGAAGCCACAAGCACAGACCGTTCAAAGCAAGCCCGAAGGCGGCTTTTACCGGGCGACAAGATGGGCTGTAGAAGGTCCTCAGGTATCAAGCGTGTAAGACTCGACGCGTCGTACTTAGTCTGCACATTCTCTACCATCCTATCCCGTCTAGTCTTCTGGAAACCCACATCATGAGTCAGCCTTTTAAACCACACGTTGTTGCGCGACTATACTCCTAAAGAATTCGGCTGCCTGAAATCAAGCTGATTCTAGCCGCATTGGGGGTTCAGGTAATGAGGCCGTGAGGCAGGAGCGCTTCAGGCTCACGTTTTCACGGTGAGGACACCGCCAAGCGGTTCCCTATCAAGGAGACAAGCGATGATCGATAGCCTATAGCCCGACAAACTGGAGCTAAACGCCTCGTACATGGCCCTTGCGCCGTAAATCCAGATGCCTAATACGTCGAATTCTTACAGAACATGCCCGCATATGCCAATCCATATTTACTGCCCATCAAGCACATACTGCCCTGAGTACTTCGGACAGAATCCACAGAAAGCATCCGACAATCCATCCATCACAAGGTGCGTCAAGCTCGTCCAGTGGCATGGGGCAAGGCAATTGCCCACTTGCAGATCTGGCAAACAAGCCCCTGTCAGGGCCGTGTTTCTGAAAGCAGAAAAGTTGTGTATGGGTTCCTTTGTTGAAGGAGGGATCGGGAATTCTATGGCAGGATGGAGTGAGCGTCCTTTGTGTGCTGTGGTGGGGTCTTGCTATTGATGGAGGCCTACGTATTTTACTCTATCGGACTGGACTTGCCAAGGATAGGCAATGGAGATCGTAAGGGATCTCATTCAATTGCAACTCGCTCCTTTAGCGCAAGTGAAGACTTCATGACGGTGGGCTGGGTAGGATTAAAAATGACATGCTCAGGTGAACAAATTGCGAGTTTGATTCACCAACTAGTGTCGACTTTCTCCGTTTATCTTACCTTGATAGAAAGCACGCCAATATTCATGATTTGCTTTGTGGGCATGACCATGCTGCAGCTGTAGCCTGCCCTAACGACGAATGCGAGGCTGATACTTCCTCGTTATAGACCGGGGGGGAGGGGGCCAGGGTTCTCAAACTTGTGGAGTGCTTTTTATGGTGCCTATGAAGTGGATCATTTTGAGTGAGCTCTCCCTGGCTTTGAGACTAAAGCCTGCTGCCCTGCGAAGGATTTTTTGGTGCCGGCGGCTGTGGGGGCACAAGCGATACGGCGAGTAGCAGCACCGGTAATGTCCCTGGGCCGCCTGAGAAGCTGAAGAGCCTATCATATGGGAGCAGATTGCCTCACACAATGTTACATGATGTTACATGGTCATTTGCATGTGATTATTTGTTTATGTATGTATATACAAACACATGACTCCACCTCAGTGTGGGTTATTGTACTTGGCCCCAAACGCAGTAGGATAAGGACAAAGTGTTTTGCAGACCGTTCGTCAAGAAGTGGACTCTTTGAAGTAGGAAGTTGGAAGGCTACGCCCATGAACCCGATGATGATGATGGCGAAGCTTGGCTGGACATACCCTGCGAGCACTGGATTGAAATAAGGTTGTTCCATCCATGCCCTTAACTGGGTCCTTTTGGAGTTAGTTGTGTCTCACCCAAAGCCTTATGTAGCTTTGGGTGCACTTATGGACAATGAGGTGCCCAAGTCTAGGCAGAGACAGGCTTTGAGATGTCTCGTGTCAGTCTAGGCTTTTGTGCATTCATATGTGTGTGTACATATGTATGAATACATGCAAAGGACGTACCCCTCCACTACATACTTGTTTTTGCCGCGAAAACTTCAAACGTTTTTAATTTGAACGTGGGCATGTGCGGGCATAGGCCTCCGCTAAAACTGCTTTTCCAATCGTCTATCCAAGCAGAGTTCTGAAGTTCGGTTTGTTGACGCAGCATGCAGGCCTCTCACATCAAAGCCTTCCAGATAGACATTGTTCGCCTCGAATGCAGCTCTCGAAAAACCAAACCGATTGCAATCTCGAATGACATCCTCAGAAGGCACACCGGCCCTAGAATACCGCGTACTCCCAAAAATATGCAGGATCCCTGCTTATTAAGCCCACGGGTCTTTTAGCCGGATGCAAGCAGACAGGCAGATGATGCTCGAGACGCAGAAGAAGCTGAAGGAGGCCCAGGAAAAGATGCAACAGGTCCAGGACAGCATCTTCCATGTCTGAGGTAGGTCTTTGGGCTTCAACTCTGACATGTGTTGTTTTCATTTTGGGCGAGGCTGCTCATTGATCAGGCGCAATTGAAGTTGAACATCCTAGCCCTACTTGTCGTCCGGCAACCCGGAATCCTCAAAAAGATGAGGTTCCTGAAGTGTTCCTGACAAATTTGTTTGTTGCACCTTATCGGCCTTTTGGGGAGGACCTCCATGGCAATGGCAGCAGCGGTGGTGGCTGCGGTGGTTTCCCAGGCTTCCCGCCGACGGGCGAAGCGCCCAGGGGTTGAGGTTTCCAGCTCGTTGGGCTAGGCTCCATACTTTGGGTTCCGAGTTGATGGTTTGCGTCGGTTTGAATAGGTTTTGATTCTTGCTACAACCGTCCCCAGCACTGCATATTGATGATCTCGTTAAAGTGATGCGGGTCGAAGCATGAGGAGCAAGTATCATTGCCATGTATGGCTGTAGGCTATTGCCACCGCAACTGCAACTGTTGTTCGTGCCATTTGTCTGGTGATTGTTGAGTGTGGAGGCTGCTGTATAGACTCCTTTTGCTGGAATAGCCGCAATGCTGAATCGTGTTCCGCATCACGTCGTGACATGACGAGATTTTACGCGCATGAAGGGGCAGCAAACAAGCCAGAGGAACTACTCATAGCAGGGCCGTGTAGATCTCTTCGCCCTGTTATTCACATGCACCTCACAGAAAGAAGTACGACATGCTTTTCCTCTCAGGTACTTCAACCCACAGGTCACATTTTCTGCCAAGTCAAAGGTGTTGAAGTCAAAGGTGGCCGAAATCCCAAAAGTAGCTCGCAGAAAAAAAGAGTGTTTTGCATGACCCAACTGCATGCAGAGCTTTGCAGACATCCGAAAAATTGCAATAGATCCTGGCCTCTGCGCACTCCCATTAAAGCAGAGCATGACAAAGCCTCCATGGGGTCTGAATCAATCTTGTTCCAATCTAAATTTGGGAGCCTCAGCCATTATTGGGCAAGCCAGATTTTGCTGTTTGTTCACCTCGGCACTGGTAAAAGCACAACAAGTTGCTAGTGATGGTAAGCCTTCCAGCTTTCTGACTGTTCCGCCCGAACTCTGGATCAGACAAAAGGTGCAAGGTGGTTCAATGTGTCATGCCTGCAGACCACAATTTACTGTACTACTTTTTGTGTGACATGGGTTCCAGAACTGTGTCGCCCAATACCTGCAGTACGTATTTTGGTCGTCTGGAGATATTTACTGTGAACCATAACGCGTCCCCGTCCGAATGCTTCACATTCAGGGATTTAATGTATGGGACAGGCCCCTTTCAAAATCTGTCGGCGTCTACTTGGCATTCAAGGGGGGAAGCTACATCAACACCCTAACTTGAGTTTGATCAGGTCTTTCAACAGGTGGTGAAAATGTACTTCCTCTTCCCACTTAAACGCCCAGCAACTGGGGATGTTTGGTGCAAAGCATGCGGCCTGTACTCATCGGCCTACGCCTCCCCATAGCCGTGTAAACAAACGGCTCGGGAGAAAGCCGCCTTCAACTGCTCAATCCTAATCCTGAGCCCTGCAAAGTTTCCGGTAAAGCCTAAACCCTAAACACCCGTCAACTCAAGAGGATTTGAAGCTTAAATGGTCACCTACTTGCAGCCTTATGCCTAGCCCACACTCAGGCTCTCCTTGAGCTTTGGCGGTGAGCACGACTCGAGGGGCCTAGGCGCTTTTGAGGATTAGTTAAGATCGGGTTATACACCAGAAGCCGAGGAAGCCGGTCTGTGCTACTAGGATTGAGGGCTCAGGCCCCAAGCAACTTGGGGGATCTGGTTTGCGCCCGCAGGGTTAAGGTGTAAGGTCTTATAGATCTAGGCCAGGGGCTACCATGCGCAGCGCTCCGAGTCAGAATCAAAACAAACTGGCAGAGGTTGGGGCAGGAGAAAGAGGAAAGTTAACTTGAACTACAGGAGTTCTATGTGTAGTTGTAGTCGCTAGCCTCCACACAGACGTGCGGCCAGAATTGCATTGTGCTTCATCAAATTGGACTTTCCTCAGCCTGCGCCCAAAATGATGGCAAGGGCAATCTAGACCTTGCAGCAGGCAGCCCTGAGACCAAGTAGCGCGCTGTCAGCATTTCCGCTCCTAGCTGAAAAAGATGCATGTGTTGCGACATGCAAGCTCAACGCCAACCCTGCGGTCTTCAACCCTACGCTTACATGTCTTCAAAGCCTAACCTTAAAACCCTAGCCACTCAACCACTGCACCCCTGGGATTTTTGCGGAGAATATGTTCAATGACACAGCCCCGAGAATATGAAATTTGATTACCCCAATTGGCCCAAGATGCTGAAGAATATGGCTGCAAAATGAAGTCCGAGGATTCCTCAGCTACATTTTCACATATGTTCCACATGTTTCCGTAGTTTGAAGCTTTGTCCAGGGTGTCGTGTATTTCCCATATTTTTCCATAACCGCCTCAGGCAGAGGAACTACAAGCCTTTTGGCTTCCTGTTTTCCTATATGTTGCATATTCTTGCAGAATGATGGCTGCATGTCATTTTCTCAATTTTCCAGCTTTAGCTGGGATCCCTGCAGGCTAAAGAAGAGTTGTTGGATCTAAGGTCCAACGAGGTTGCCCTGCTAGACGCCTGGGTGCCGTCCTAAGCAACAATGTCAGGCTATCAGGAACTACTCCCAAACCGTGGGCCGGCTAAGCCCCTAGGCTCCCAGCCCGAACTCCAAGAATTCAAAGCCAAGCCCAACCTGCATAAAACAGCGTAGACATTCACAGGTACCCACCAAGAATTTAGCCAAGGCGTTCAGGCGTTCTGCGCAGCTTCTTCTCTTAAGGATTGTCCTGATGTGAAACCGAGCCGGAAGCCTCAAGTGCCCCCAAAACTCGTGGCCCTACTCAGGCAAAGAGTCCTCAGGCCGAGGTGGAAGCAGAGGCAGCATCACGCAAAAGTAGTTCGGGCTTGGGTAAAGATGCGAAGGCATTTCGGGATCGGCTGGTCCAGAGTTGACAACATGTTCTTCTATAATCCTGGCCCGTGATGGTCTTGGGGTGGTCCTTCGAGCCTCTGCGACTCTTGAAATCTGAAAGCTTGGAAGGCACCTGTACTCAAGCCTGACTCAAGTTTGCTAGAAGCTGACGTGCTTGAACTAAAGGTCCTACTTTGAAGGCAAAGCGGGGATTGAAAAGAAGGGCAGCTGGAAAAGAGTTTTGAAGAAATTGTTCATCGGATTCCAGTGGCATTGTTATGCGGGAAGTGGAGGGGTTGTGGTTGGAAACCAATGCTTATCTCTACACGAACAGTCGTGACAAAACATGTTTGGCCGTTATGGCTCTTCGTCATGCTCCAGTGAGCAGCTTCTCATACGTAACCTTGCTGCCTGCAGGGCAAAATAACAGAACTTTGCATTGGACGGTCGATTGGACCACCTGGTGGTTCTGCACTGTCTGCTGTTTCTGGCCATCTAAAGCTCGGGGCCAAGGTCTCCAGAAGCTTTCAGCCTCAATCTTGCAAAAATGAGTTTTTGTCGTAGGGCTAGGTCGTGAACGTGCTTCTCTCTTTTGCCGTGACTGCACGCATAGCAAACCCTAAAGCCTACAAGCCTGCTTCCATTCCACAAGCTTCGGCTTCATTCTGCAATTGCAGCTCGCCTTCTGTCACGGCCTGCCACTAGCTAATTAGGGAAAATTTCAAGTGATTACTATGAAGCATCCTGCAGTAAGACTAGTGTTGTTTTTTGCCTACCTAGGCCAGAGATGTCCTGTAAAGCCTTTGTCATGGCCTGCAGGTTGCCAAGCTCGTTAAGCAGACGGAAGGCCGCTGTGCTGAAGACAATTTTCAGCCTTAAACTGGGTGATCTCGAGATATTGCCCACAATGAAACATACAATGTGCCTATCAGCACCCACCCACCCTACTCTGAAGGCCTAATTCTGTTGAGCCCTGAGCTTTGTTTTTTGAACGTGTGCATGAACTTACAGCTTCATTCGGGCACATGTCCTAAGCCCACAGCGTCTATATGGCGTTCGATGATTGTGCACTGGCTTCTTACAGAGTCAACTGTTTCCGATTCAGCTTAGCTGTTTCGGGGGTAGGCCAGACCGAGCCTGCTTTGGAGGAAGACATCTTACCTTCGTTACTCCAAAACATGGGCGGCGCAGGCAAAGGTGCTCGCCAACACGACCATGTAACAATGAGTTGAGGTCTTCTCTTTGCAGACGGATATCCTTTGAGAAACGTGAGCCAAAGCTAGTTTACCGCAAGCGGCCCATCAGGATGAAACACCTCAATCATGGCACCTTTTGTCCTGGACGGCAACTGCACAACAAGACTCCACAGCAACACTGGCATGGGAACGAAGAAGGCCATGCCCCGTTTTCCTTGATGGGATCATGCATAGAATGCAGTAGTGAGAGCACAGCAATACCGGCAAAGTGGGCATCGCAACATAACGAGAACGGTTCTGCTCCCCCGCCTGCTTCGCACGCCCCCCTCCCTGCATCCCCTGCTCCTGCACATGTCTAGGCACTCTGAAGGCCGATGCCCGCGAGAAGGCGTCAGGATCTCAAAGCTGAGCCAACATCAAGCCTGGGATACTGTGGTTTCCAATGCTCTAAGCAGTAGCACTGCTGTCATTTTGTTCATGTATATTGTATCAGTCGATGGTCATTCTTATCATGCTGTTTTCGTGGTGGTTGGGAGGGTGGCAACGACGGTGGTGGTGGCAGTAGGTAGTGCTGGCAGTAGTAGTGGCAGTTGTCATTGGAGTAGCAGTCCTCTAGGCTGGCAGCCGGCAAAGCGGCAGTACCGTACCCAAGCCAATGAGTTGCGTGTGCGGAAGCCAACCTGGAAATTTGAGGACCTTCACTTTGAAGATGCTGAAGCAAATCCTCAAAGCCAAGCCACTTCCTCGGTTTCGCTGTCTGGTCTGAAGCGGCTGGGTGCTCCCGAGCGAGCGGCCCGGATATGGAAAAAAATGCTTCCATCGTGCGGGGCATACAATGGATCCCTGCGTCCAAGTGGCCAAAGTCACAATGATTGCAAACTGAGACCAATTCTTCTTATTGCAAGTTGGGGACTTTGGGGAGATTGTTGCGCTTCTGCAAGCCCGAACCTATCAAAGAAGGCTACTCATGTTGTTTGCTGGTAAGACCCAGAAACAGGTGGGACCCTAAGATTAGTCCGGGCCCCCCTGAATTATGAAAATCGCGACAGCTGTCCTGTCTCTTCTCATCGCAGGAACGCTGCCGAGAAATTCGGTACTGATAAAACCTTCAGAAACACATTACCCTAAAAAAGTTGCTTCTCCATGGTTGCCATACATGTGTACAGACATCCTACCTTGCAAGCTCCAGGGCGCCTTTTCTTACACCACAAGCAGCAGGAGGGCCAGTGAACGGAGTGCAGTCCTAGCGTTTAGAAAGCTTCATGCCGCAGCTGCTTGTATATTGCACGACCGGCTTCAAAAAGAAGGTAGGGGTCCAAAAGCAGATTGCCCCAGGCTACTTCAGTGGTATCTCAGCAAGCAACGGTCGAGCCAGCAACTGGTTATTAGTTTTTACCACAAAAAGCAGCTTTCAGAATCAGCTCTCCTAGTTTAATTTTAAGTGCAGATTCCCCCCCAAAGCTTAAACCCTTTCATTTGAAGCTCCTGGCAGCTTTGCATAGCAGACCTCTGCCCCTCCCCCGGCTCCCAAACTTGAAGCAATTTGAAACTCAAGACCCCTGAACAGGCCGTCAGATCTTGAGGAAGAAAGGCGAGGAGCTGTGATGCTTCACGAGAGGTCCCGGTCAAGTTTGTGAAGCTAGGACTCTCGGTAGTTAGAAGCTGTGTCGGGGCGCAGGTCAAAGTTTCATACGCTAGTGGCTTGTGCAATAACTGCTATCAAGGCACGGGCCTTTAGAACTATTCTTATATTGAAGCTTCAGTTTCACGGCACCACCTGTCGTAGAATTACATTGCTGCTTGTATAATTGTTCTACATCATGAGCTGTTGAGCCTTGCTCTCAAAGTACAGTCTTGCTGAACAGCATGGCCTTGCAACCTAAAACAAACGGTCGGCTGCCTCCACAGCCTAGGCACACACATTCAAGGCATGCCTTGGGCCAGAGTTGAAATATACTGACTGCGATTATGTAAGTTAGAGCTGGTCGACTGCAGAAGCATTCAAGCGGTGAGTACTGGCACTGGTTGATCTGGAGTTGCCCAAAGCATGCTCTTGACAGTTTCAGCACATCACGGGCGTTGCGAAGAGACCCACAAAGACCTCGTCGGGGACAGAAAAAGTGCAATTTTGAGCAGGAACCTTCTAGTAAAGGCAAGTGCATGCCCACAGGCTGCATCTCGGCGCGGTTGAGCCATTTTTATTCCAAGTGAAGAGACAGCGCGGATAGTTGAAGCATTTTCGCGTACAACACCACTGCAATTCCTGAACCTTTCCTTGCTCTGCTCAGCAGCTTTGCAAGTGCAAGGGCATTGCAGTTCCACAAAAGAGCTGCATTGTAGTTGCATTGCCTTTTTGTGGTGCTCAACATGGGAGCAGCTAACATGGTATCTTACCTGCCGGTCCTCTTAGACAAATTCCCGTCCTAACTTTGGCCCCAGTCAGATCCAGATGGGATACTGGCACAGTTTGGGATCATAAAGGGGCCGGAGCGCGGCATGCAAGGTGATTCTGTATTTTCAACTGTCTCCTTAGAATCATAAACATGACTTGTACCAAGCAAGAGCTCATGACCCTTGCAGGCCGTATCAAAATTTGATTGCGGCCTGCTATCCACAAAAGATTGCGAAGGAACTGCCCCATGGGCCACAAGACCCTTCCAGGAATGATGAGAAGAACCTAAACTTGCCAAGAGCGGCCCTCATCTGCAAAAGCCATAGCCGCCATAGCCCAAATCACCGGAGGGCGGTGTGCAAAGACTCACCCGTACAAAGTTGCCCAGTTGCTCAATATCAGGTTCCATGTTCATTTAGGAGAAGGTAAGCCACACTCGCTTTCCCCGTGCAATTCTTGAACTGGAGCACTTGTTAAAGCACGTCTTATCCTCCGCAGACTTGACCTTGTATTTCTTACGAGGACGAGGGAGCCTGCACCTCTGAACCCCTAACGCCTACCTGAACCCCCAAAGGTTGGTTTTAGGGGTTTAGGGCTATTATTTTACCTACTTTTGGGGTCCAGGTACTGCAAGTTTCTGGTCACCAGTCTTTGACCTCGAGCCCGCTTGCACGCCAGCGTTTATCTGTCCTAAAACCAGACCTGTAAATACCTGTAATAAAAGGGAACCCATGGCTCCATGGCCCGAACTGCTGCGCCGGACTTCACTGATCTGCGCCGCGGGAAGCTCACCCAGGCCCTATGCCGTAGCTCAAGTGGGTTACAACTCTTCACGGGCAGAATATGGGACTACAGGGAAGTTTTGTGAATTTGTAACTGTGTCGGTAAGTCTGGCTAAGCTGGCGTGGCCCTGCACTGTGTAGAGTAAAGGAGGCACGCATAGAAAGGTCATGGCTTTCATGCGGTGTTCATGGAGCACACCATGTGTCCTTTACTACACGATTCACGAAATTCCATTTGAGGAGTTTAGACTACAGCTGATTGTGAGATTCATGCTGCAGATCTCCACACGTGTCATGGTTTGTTCCCTGGAAAGCAGATTTTCTTCACTGCGTTGAGCAGCTAGGAATGTGCCGGAAGGAGATACTTCCCAAGGATTTCCGGTAGGCTTTAGGGTTTCGGGGTTTTCTTCCGACTGCTGCTCACATGAGTTGCGACTGTGCTGCTGCCTTGCATGAAGAGAACGTGACGAGCAAAAGAAGGTGCATAAGTCGAGTGGCCAGGTTACGTAAAGAAAGATCAAGCAGAACTCAGCAAGCTGCCTTAGATGATGCGCACAATCACGACCAGGCTTTGAGGAAGTTCCGCTAAGGTAGGATTTTCTCGAGCTCGCCCCATGCCTGCTTGAGTTTACAACCTTGCAGGTTCCTGCGTTCTCAGGCACGAAGCGTACTCACGCCAGACATGCCTTAACCCGATTGCCCAAATCCTGCGATTAGAGGGCTGTTTGTTAAACTCATGGCGGCTCCTTGAACTCTCAGTTAGTGATGCATGCTGATTTAATTTTCTGCGAAGGTGGACGTCCTCAACTCGGCGCCGCCTTGGCGGAAGCTCCGGCCTCTTCCTGTGATCTGTGCTCTGGCGGGCGCCGTGCTCTACACCTACTATGTGGTGGGGCCGCTCCTTATTGCTAAGACGCGGCTTCCTGAAAATATTTTGTAAGTGCTACAGCAGGGATCCATGATCCAGGGCTCGGCAGTCCTGCAACTAGCCAAACACGACAGCACTGGCTTCTGAAAAAAGCCTCGCCCGCTGGCCCATCTCCAACCATCATTTAGTGACCCTGGGGTACGAGACAACTGCATGGAACAAGATCTCCTGCCACAAGGCCCCCCGGCCCCCTCTCGTGAACCTCGTTCTCCAGTAACAAGATTTGTCACTGAATTGTTCACGCAGTCAAGTGCAAGCCTGCTCAAAAAACCTGCGAGCACTTCAGTCTTCAAAAGCCCTATAACCCCCTGAAAGATCAGCTGAACTTGCTCAGAGTTCTCTAGGTCGCTATATTATCAATCTGTATTTGTAAGCTCAGCATCCCTGAAGGTCCCAGGCTTGGCGCTGTTTGGGCGCCTGCGCTGGCAGCAGCAGGCGAATATGGGCTCAGGGGCCTCGAGTTGCAGGGTTTGGGATTCATTTTGTACACAGTGAGATCCAAAGGATTGTCCCTTGCCAGTCTATGCCTGGCTCTTGGGCCCCTAGATTGGTTGCCTTGCTTTAGCAGACAGCAGAGCTTGATGGCACACTTCTCCTCCTGCAGCTTGAGGACAGCAGAAATTAAACCTGGGGCCTGCAAAAGATCATTTTGTTTCCACAACGCTCGCAGTGCCTTCGTGTGCTTGTGGCTCCTGCCAGCTGTTGCGATAGTTGGTATCATCATCATCATCATCATCATCGTCCTTCTCTTCGTCATCATCATCGTCGGGATTGTGGTTACATCCGGTTTCTTGTTGTTGCGGCGCGGTCGTGGTCGTCAGGTTGCGCATCTAGAGTAAGCTACAGCCCTGCAGCATGTCTCCTAGTTCCGGAGCACATGGACATGATGTTGTATTCTTATTCTGAACTCTCTGAAATACATTCTATTCTGCTTCTATATAAATCCTACATACTGTTATAGAAGCCTACATGCTGCCCTGCCCCTAGTATTAAAACACCCCACCCCACCCAATATGAAACACTGACAATCTGCTACAAGATATACCACAAATTAAGAAGGGTAGTTTTTAATATTAAGGGGCATGTATTTTAACCCTTATCCTTATTTGGCATTCTTTGGGTCAAGAAAGAACGCTGCAGGTGGAGGCGGGCGCCCTGGAGCCCCGTGCAGGTGGCCCCTTCGCAGAGGCAAGCACCATCGTAGGGCTGTATAGCTTACAAAAGGATATCTAGGCTTTATATAAGGATATGGAATATGAGGGTATCTAGTACCCCAGCCGTGGAAAAGCAAGTGGAAAATCACATGGAAAATAAGCATGGAAATAGGGTTATGTAAGGATTAGAAACTCCCGTACCTTCATAATTTGCATGGTTTGCATCAAGGTGACTTTCATGATGATAGCCACTAGCTGGACTAGCTACCGTCATCCGCCGTATAAAAGTTGTTGCCCACTGTTGATGTTGACGTTCCTGTCGCTGTTTTCCCAGTTGCTCTAATTTTTGGCAAGTAGCAAGGGCGCAGGTGCAAATCAGCAGAGCAGAGGATGCAGCATGAACACTGCATGTTGTACTCTTCTCCTTAATGCGGCAAAACACACGGGCACCGAAGAAGAGACCGCAACTTGGAGTCCAAAAGCTAGACTCCAGACCTCACACGAAACCAGGTGAGCGGCTCCCTTGCGTTGTTGCTCAGCCTGACCTACGTGGCCCATCAGCAGCCAACTTGGGCCAGGAACTTGCAAGGCTTCCGTCAGGGATGTTGGTATCCTTCTCGTGTGAGGCATGCCTGTGACTATCCGTGGAAAAGCCTCACTTAATGGACCTGGGAAGAAGGGTATTCCCTCAGGCTGCTATTGCAAGGTAACAACGTGTGATGCTCACAGTGCTCGTGATGCATCTGCTGGCACGGGACTTGAACATCAAGGTGGCGGAGCTACCGTTCACAGCAACAGTAGCAATGACGGCTTCATGTCCGGGTCGAACGTAGAGACGGCGGCAGCAGCAGCAACAAAAACAAAACAACCACTGCAGACCGTGAAGTCTGCTTCTTCTGCTACGAGCACTCTTTGTCTCATTCTTCGATCGCCATGCTTCTCTCCTTTCTAACTGAGAGTCGCTATTTCACCCTAAGGTCTCCTTGACTTTCGTGGGAGTTGGGCGGATGGCACAGCCCTTTGGCTGCGAAAATAGACTGGCCCTTGCTCTTTGTTGCTCATCCGGCATGTAGTCCGGCCCCCATATCTGGTACAAGCAGGATGTGCGCAGGAAATTGCAGGGAATCGCACGAGACTGAACGCACTAGCAGGTTATGGTGCAGGCAATCCCACACGATTGCATGAGCTCGGGCGAGCTGACATGGTGCGTAAGAGAAATCAGAGGCGTGAGGACTTCAGAGTTGCAGGTAATTAGTTTACTCATGCTAGTGGTGGGTGATGAGTGACTCTTGACGACGGCTGTAATTAAGACGGCCTCTTCCGCTGCAGGCGCCGCTTGCCAGCCCGAACCTGAGAGATGTGGGAGTTTCCTCGCATGGTAAAACGAGTTTTCAACAACATGTGGATCTGGCTCTGAACCCTGATGCAATTTCCCTTGCCTGGTATGTCATCATCGCTGAGAGCCTCTATCAAGCTGGAGTAGCATCTCAGCATGCCTCAGCCTACAAGCCAAGAGTCAGTTTGCTGTAAGGGTTGATGGTAGATTACATTTGTTTGGTGGTTTTGTTTTTTCCTCCAAATTCCGAGGCGAAGCAAGATGCAATTATGTAATGCTTTGTAAGTCTTTCAACTTATCAGTCATGTGCTGAAATTGTGTCTGCTAGTGCTGATTTGGAAAACTAACAGTCATCACAGACTGGTGCTGCCACCAATCAGCACGCACATGAGTTGCAGATGCCTCCAGTTTTTGGGTGCAGAGGTACAAACCTTTCTCTTTGAGTGCATGGCTGTCCACAATGCCACGCAATGCTGCTACAATCTCTACTGCCGCTCTGCTCAATGGATGCCTGAATGAAGCACAACTGCGTGGCAGCTCGGCCTGTCGGGTTGTTCTGGAACATGTCAAGCCTCTTATTGCCTTTGCTGCAGGAGGCCTTCTGGAACAGGACCCCAAACTCTGGAGCGAAGGAGAGGGAGAGAGGCGTTTTTGAAGGAGGCTGTTTGGACACTGACAGTGCGAGATGTGGGGGCGAGCATGTATCTTAGGAGTTTTAAGTTTTGGGCATTGGGGTGCAGAGGGTTGGGCAGAACAAAAACAGGGGTGGGATCCAGACAGGCAGTCGCTAACTCGTCCTTGCTATTCCCTGCAGCCAGCTTCTATAGCAAATCTCGCCGTGTGTATATAGCCAGACAGGAAACGTGCCATGGGGCCCGGCGCATCCTCAAGGGACCGTGCATGGCACATAGAAGTGAGAGAGAGAGAGAGAGAGCAATGGAAGTTAACCCACTAGCAATCTTGCTGTTTCGCTCACAACAGTGGCCAATTTTTTCCCTTGGCTTCCAATACGGGAGTAGGCAATTTCCGACGGTGGACAAAGCCACACTCCATACAAGCAACAGCCTTCTATAATAGATTCCTCCTTCCTCCTTCCTTCCTCCCAGTACGAAACTTGCCTCAACTTGTATGGAGGTGTAAAGCACCCACTCTGAAACAACGAGTGGTCGTTTAACCTGTCTGCCCAACACGGGCTGGGCATTGACGCCCGGAGGTGGGAGCAATCCCGCCTCCATAGCCTGAACGAAAGAAAGAAAGAGAGCACTGGGTTTGTCCAAGAGGGAATTCG
Organism: Symbiodinium pilosum; assembly: GCA_905231905.1. Taxonomy (NCBI): domain Eukaryota; class Dinophyceae; order Suessiales; family Symbiodiniaceae; genus Symbiodinium; species Symbiodinium pilosum. The sequence continues at coordinate 304,921 of CAJNIZ010010001.1, forward strand.
GCACATAGCTCCCCATTCTATGTCATGTAGATGTCGTCGGTAGCCCCTGAAACTGGGAAGTTCGCACGGCTCCTATTTCTCCGTCGGACAAATGCGGGGCGCTGCATGACGGACCCTTGACCCAACAAGTGGGGGTGGCGCACGCGCCAGGGCCCTCTTGCGAATCCTTGCAAAAAATCAAGACAGAGAGACACATCATGCCACACTGCACGATTCCGCGGCAACACATGAATCCAGTGTCCTGAATAATCTTCTGAGTATTTGCATAGTGGGCTCTACCACGCAGAGGTCCAACAGTGCCGGTTGCCTTGCTATTTTGCGGCCACAGGCTTCATCATGCTGATCTTGGAGGGCCAAGCGCAGGGTTTTCAGATCTGGGGGAATATTCCCGATACCACCGCGACTGGGCTCTCTCTTTTTATTAGATTTCAGTTGTTTTCGAGGCATTAGACCAGATTGCTTTGTTCAATTGAAAGCTGCATGCATTTGCGGTTGGAATTGCCTTAAATCACCAAGGTATGCCACATGTGCCCAATGTAATTCTGGTCCGTTTGCCGTTTGTGGCCGCAGGGAGCCTTTAGTTGGGTCCGCTTATGTCTGTGTCCTAGTGGGCTTTGGTGAATGATTGGTGTTGTGACACTCAGCATTTGGATGCTTGCTACTGATTTAAGCTTGTACTAACAAGCCTTCATAGTCGAAATGCCGAGGAATGTATAGAGTATAGATTTGATGTATTGTCCGTTCTCCTTCAAGTATTCTTGTGCCAAATCTCAGGCAACAAGCCATCGCTTGGGCTGGCTGATGTGGTTGCAATATCATTGAACCTCGTCATTACAGTCTAGTCATGCTAATGGAGTCGTTGGTGGTGTGGGGTGCCCTGAAGAGAACGTTCATTACTCTAAAACTGACAACAGCGACCTTGGTATCTAAGTCCAAGATAGGTCCAATGCCTGTCACAGTGTATTAGGCCGGCACAACAACCTAAAATGTCTCCGTATCACCCAATAATTGTGACTGGCTTGTTTGGGCTGCTTGTAGTATATTGCAGTAGAAACGCATAGAGCGCCAGCATAGAACTGGCCAACTGCAATAGTGTGAATTGTAACGAGTCTACTCAGGAATGCACCCAAGAATTTCAAATGCCAGCAGTAGGGATGCCTTGCACCTTGTCAGCTACAAGAAGGCCCCTACACTTCATGCAAGCTTGGTTGGGCCACAACTTTGCTGGCTTTCAAGCCTTGCAAATCTCTGAGCAAAACCTGTGAGGTCGTCAGCTGCAATTGGTGGAGACTGGATTCATGGTGCCTTGTCCGCTGAGTTGCTTTTTTTAACACGAGCACTTAGGGAACGAGGGGCGATAAGGCGGACCATTCGAGCAGTCAGGCTGCGGCCTCTCACAGGCATTACCTGTAGTCAATTGCTCCTGGCTTAAGGGACCTTTGTCCTGCTACTGTACCCTAAGATACCTTCAAAGTCCGAGCGGCCTCCAGCATAACAGTCGAGGCCCCTCAACCCCATGCCTTACACGCTCTAGCTTAGTCAGCAGGGAGGTGCAAAGTAGTTGTGCCAAAGCAAGGTTCCATTTTTCTGCCTTGCCTGATGTGACGAGAGTGCTGAACCTGATCTACCCCTCGGCGGCCGCCCAATCACTTCCAACATCTGAACCATGACTCCCCTGGAATCCCTGGACGCAGGTGCTTCAAAAGAAGTTCCAAGGCGTATCCTTTCTGCACGTCTATCTGCGCGTGGCTCTGCCGCACAGCTGTGCCTCTCATTCGCTGTTGCTACTGAACAGCTGAGCCTTCATTGCATAGCACTGTGGACTGCGAGGGTGTTGCTTTTCTGCAGTAGCTGCGGAACCAGGAATGAAGTCAGGCTGGCATGTGGACATTTCTGCAGATGTCGAGTTTGTGACACCTGCCTTGCATGTCCCCCGCCAAGGTTCTGAACTTGCTGCTTGGCTATACCGGGAATCTATGAAAACCATCAGAATCCTTGAAGTTGCTACTGTACTTCAATCTGAATAACGCGCGCTGCGCATGAACACATCCATTCTTTGGAATTCTGAGCGTTGCTGCCGATGGGGTCTGAGGTGGTTCAGACGCGAACCTTTGTTTGTTGAGGCGCTGCATTATGATGTTGACCTGTTGGCAGAGTTCTGAAATCCGAAAGAAGTTGCTGCAGGTGATGCATGCAGATAGTTGCAGCCTGTACTTTATGAATGCAAACAGGGAGCTGCCGGTGTAAGCCTCATGTGGCTGGCAGCATGTAGCCTCTTTGTTGTCTTGGCGGTGTCCGGCTCAATGAAGTCTGAGAGACTTCAGCTGGCACCATCCCGTTCAAAGAAGGAGGAATGAGAATCTGTACAGGACCGCCTGAGGATCCTAAACAACGGCCCCAGACCCGAACACCTATGCTCTCGAGGCTAGTTCATGCCGTGTAGCCGCTTCCAACATGTGCGGTCTGGAGAAGCTGCTCCTTCATGAACACTTTATCTCATACATGGTCATGGTACCCCAACGAATATCCTCGGTGAGGACTCAACGAGTCCGTGAGGGTGTCTCACCTAAACCCCCAGGCAGGCCGTTCATCTCAGCCACATTCCGAGATAACGATGTTTAAGATGAAGTTCAAGAGATAGTGAGTTGGTGATTGACAGGAATTCACCGTGATATCAGAACAAGTCACGCTCCAACCTGCTGCCCTCAGGACGTAGTACTGTTCCTTTAGAAAGTTTGACATCATCTTCTCATAAAGGACAAGGGCTCTTTCCAGTGCTTCTGGGCCCTATACAGCGGTACAGGCAAGCCTGCGTGATCTTCGAATTCTGGAGAATCCGCCCCCAAACCCTGAGCCTGGAAGCGCTAAACCCGAAACCTCCAAAACCTCCACCTCCAAACCCAAGGCTCCTAAAAACTACCATGACATCCATTACCTTCACCTCCTGAATCCCAGACTTTGCTGGTGTTCAAAAAGGGGTCCCTAATCTGGGTTGCTGTAAAGGAGCTTGAATTAGGTTACCATAATACAACCCTTTTTAAGGAGTCATATAATCCCCTATAATGACCCCAAACCCTAGTAGGCCCTAGACCTAAATCCTACACCCTAAACCCTAGTCCTAAACACTAAACCTTGAATATATCTATCTATCTATCTATCTATATATATGTAGGTTAGCTCAGGTCTAAGCTCTTAATATCCCCCTTAATAACTATGTAGTCCCCTGTTTCACTCCCTTGAAGGAGTGTAGATCCTAAACCTTAAGATCCATATAACTCCCTATAAAACACCCTGTAAGGAGTCATATATTTCATCTGCTATAATAGCCCCAAACCCTGGTAGGCCCTAGACCTAAATCCCCCCTATAATAACCCCAAACCCTTGAAGGAGTGTAGGCTACAGCTCAGGTGAGCAGTATTTTATTTGGCGATAGTATGGTACCCAATATAGAGTAAGATTATATCCTCCTTTTGGTATAGTATTTTATATGAGGAGTATTATCTTACTAGGTTCAACCACCAAAAAAACGCTACTCAGGTCCTAATTCCTACACCCTAAACCCTAGTCCTAAACACTAATAACCCCAAACCCTTGAAGGAATGTAGACTACAACTTGTGTACTGCCCCCCCTCACTAACAGTTGGATAATAATGATAATATGGTTTTATATAGCCCTTAATAGGATCCCTAGTATAGACAGTTACTGGGTGGGGGCANNGATTCTCCATTATTGGGGGGGGGTAATGGCCCATCCTGGGTACCTTAATATGTCTGGAATCAAAAAGAAGACAACTCAGGTGGGGCTGGTTCATCGCCTGCCGCTGTGGCTGTGGAGCCGAGGCCTTCATCCCGGCCTTGGTCAGCTCGGGCTGCCAAACTGCCCCTGGGACAGTGCGATTCTTAGGGTTTTGGGGGGTTAAGGGTTTTAGGGTGCTAGGGTTCTAGGATGTTCTAGGGTTGAGGGTTTAGGGTTTAGGGGGTTAAGGCTTCAGGGTTTTAGGGTTGTAGGGTTTAGGGCGTAGGGTTTAAAAGGTTTAGCAAGTGGATGTTGGCACTGTAACCCCTAACCCCCCAAATTTATGACCCTATGACTATCAGGACTATCGTAGGATGGTTATATAGGGTCCTAATTTGGAGGTTGGGGTTACCAAACTGCCCTAAGAAAATGTATTGGGGTTATATATGGGGGTGATGGAGAAGACGATGGAAACTACTACATTATAACTGGTTTATATTGGGGTTATAGTAGGGAATAGGGAATGGGGGCATTTTTTGATAGGTCCTAAAGGCATGTACAAGGTTTAGGGTTTAGGATCGGCATAAAGCAGAATGGATTGACGCGCAAAGCTAATATGGTAGTCTCCCAGGGACCCGTACAAGCAGCACAAGATGCGGAGATGCCTTGAACGAGGTAGCTTTGTTTTCTTCTGCAGCTTTAGCTGGCAGCGGCAGAAGTGTGAGTGAGAGCTTTGGAGGTCGTCTATGCCCTATATTCCAGCTTCAGCTGCTTGGCTGCAGGAGGATCAAGGGATGACAGAAAGAGCCAAAGGAGAGCTCTTGCATACGATGCTATGCTTCAAATGCTCGATGTGTTTTCTTTCCCAGGAGGTTGTTGAACTGCACATGACAGCGGCCTGAGCGTAACGACCTGGAATATGAGTACGCCTAGTAGAAGCTCATGGGCCCTTTTGTGTTTCCCGTATCATAGCACTTAGGTCGTGTAGATGCTTCCCAAGAACTAACTTCAATACTAGCACAAGACTTCACATCATCCTGCAGAGCCTTATAAAGCTTCCTCCGGGAGGTGACAAGCAACCCCTCCCTCTCCTCAAACGTTAACTGCTAGCTTCAGTTTAGTCATGGGGAAGATGTTATGCGTTCATTTCAAGACTCCGCCAGTTTAGTTAAGCCTGATCCCCAAAACCGAGCGTGGTCATATGAAACCTGTTACAAAGGAAGTCCCTTTTGAGAAAGGTTTCCAGGCTTCAAATCTGCAATTCACCTTTTGCAGGTTGCTCATCCAGTTCCTCGCGTTCAGACTCGAGAGAGCCTCAGCGCGCGATCCATCATTTTCACAACAGGTGCCAACGCCAGTAGGAGGAGCGGTAGAGTTGTTGTAAATGCCTTCGTCATCTACCAGCAGCACTTGCTACCAGCGGGCAGAGGCGGTGGCGGTGGCGGCGGCGGTGGTGGTGGTGGTGGCCGCGGCGTCGTGGCTGTGGGGTTGGTGGTGGTCGTCATTTACCGGTTCTTGCCTAAAAATGTAATCAGTAGAAAGTGAGGCAGACAAAGAGCGAATGCGTAAAACATGTCAATTCAATTGCACGTTGCAGTGGGACGTACTTGCCCCTGATCAGGGAACAGCCCTGCCCACACGCCACACGCTCTTGCTCACCTAGAAGGTTTTTTTATGAAGCAACGGGTTGCTGCAAAATCGCAAACATCTACCAGCAGGAGCCCCTGCTTGCTACATCTCTCTCGTGTGGATGTCCCTTGCTCTGCTGAAACAATACCCTTGAGGAAAAGCTCATACTCTGGGCTCATTTCTTGAGAGAGCCGTTGCATCCAAGGTTTCTCGAGCCAGCTGGGTCTTCAGGCTACAGATTGCGCAGTAACTTGGTGCCTCAATCTCTGCTGTTCCCAACCTTGAATAAACGAGCGGAGTAAATAGCTCAACGCAGTCGTTTCAACTAATCCCACGCCACAGGCAAAATATCATACAAGCTCACACAACAGTAAGGAAGTATCAGACCTTAGATCCAGATAGGCTTCCTCAAGCTTCATCATAAAACCTCGGAGACAGAAGGTACATCCTTTGCGCAGGGCATTCGCTGGCCGCCGCTATTTGGGGGCATTTCCCTGCAAAGCTGGCAGCACTGCACTTGTTTGTGATTGGCAACGGCCTTATCCTATACACTGTGCTTCGGCAAATTAAGACAGGGAATTTGTGATTCTAGGCCCTTAGCCAGGCCCTGTTTGGTTTGGGTCAGATTTAGCTGTATCAGGTTTGCGTGCGCCTTCCCTATCAAACTCATGAGGGCCCCCAAAACCATTCTTTCAACCTTGGGCCTGTTGATTCATTCCTATAGCCACCGGCCTCCCCTTGCAAATCCACCCCCCAACCTCTTAGTCGCAGATTGACCTTGTTATGCAGTGGCAATACGGTTTTGGGAATAATTGTTCGTAGGGGGTGGGAAGGATTTTACTGGGGAATGGAACTAGCAAGAGGCAATCTGAGGAGTGGCACAGCGAGCCTTTGGCAGCTTCTTCTCTGAGCCGGCAAAACAGCGACGAGAAGCAGCGCCCCCCCGAGCAGGATAAATATTACATATCTATATATATATATACACAGACATCTTAGATGCTTCACAGATGTGCGTATGTGTGAAGATGCATGAGGGATGTTATTATCCGTGCATATATGTACCTGAGTGTGCTAAGTGCTGTGTTGTTCAGGATCTGTGAAAGGACATCGGAGGAAGAAGAGTGTCGTGAGTATAAGGCAGTGTCTGGGTGTGCAATTGCCCGCTCTTGGCGGGCTATTTTGGGTATCCCAAGGACTCAACAGCCAGGCTCAAGGTTGTGCCATTGCATTTTGTGCTATTTGTGCAGATCCCAAAAGCCTTGGAGAGGCATCACGGACACAACGCCCACGCCCCCTAAACCTAGGCAGAAAAGACAAAGAACAGATGTGAGCAAGTCCCCGTCTGCGTGCTCCCTGAGGCGAGTCACATTCTCCTTTGACTCCTGCGGGTGGCTGTTTGCCGCCAGGCTGATATGTTGGATTGCAAATTGGTACTTCACAGGCTTGGGGTTTCCATTACGATCTCTTCTAAATGGCTCTAGGCTGAAAATTGAATGCATCCCATAATTTGCAGATCCAGCTCTCCGAATTTGAGCTTAAGGGCACATTCAGACACATGGACTACATAACAGGAACTAGACGGGCACTTAAATGTTGTTTCTGCATGGATCTGCGCGGGCTTTTAATGTCAAGATGGGCAACTGCAAAAGCGCCAGCGACCAACTTTTGTGCAGCTGTGTGCCGTCCTGCGCCCAACTGAAATCACGCACGTCTGGCTATGCTTCAGAAAGATGGCACCGCATTTCAAAGAGGAGAATGAATGGCACGACGCCAAAAAGTCTACAGGGGACTCCCAAGCGCAAAACGTGTCTGCTCTGGAGCGGGCAGCAGCGAGAAGCGTAGAACTCATGCTGCCGCGAAGGTTTGCAGCCATGCCATTGCAGACATGAGGCCGCAGAAACTTAGTGATAAGTTTTTTTGGCATCAAAACAGGATTTTTAGGTGCTGAGCTCAAAGGATGAGGCGGTTCGGGTCGCATGGCCAGAATGGTCCCCGCTCATCAGATGCATATGTACAGGTATGTATGTCGTATGTATGCGTGTCTATACACATACATCTGCATACATAAACACATATGTATGGATGATTACTGTGCTGCTGCTGTTGTTGGCGCTGAGGTCTATCACTTTGGTGTCGGCTTCTGGCTCAGCGAATATTTGGGCCTCCTCCGCAAATCGGACGAGTCCCACTCTATGCCAGAGGAGGCTTGCGAGAGGGTCTGGGTCTTCCAGGGGTCCGCCCCATCAAAGAGGACCCGTAGGGACTCAAGAAAGGGCTAAATGTTAGCTACTGGTCATGGACCTGGGGTTGCATTTGCTGGAAAGATGTGGAAGCCCGATGTGCCCCCCAGAAGCCCTAGAGGCCTTAGACTCGTCGACGTCACCCTAGAGCGCTGTCATTATTGCATCAAATTCGCAGGTCGCCTTCTCTGGTTCATCAGGCGGATCGCTTATAGCGCGCCGGCCTTGGTGACGTGAGCCTTAGGACTCGGTAAAGTGTTTGTGCATTGGGCATTGGATGTCTTCGTATGCAGTCTAATTACAGAAGTATGCTTGCTTCTTTCGTGCACATGATGGGTTAGTCAGTTTGGCTAGATGAAATCCTGGACTCGTTGTGATGGTTGAACATCGCTAGCAGCAGCTGTTTGCCTTCGACAGCTCAGGTGTGTCCTGGCTGCTGGTAACAACCCACGTGACGTTTTCGACTTCATCGTGGAGCAGCCGCTTCACTTCATCTTCTCATTCTTCGCATACATCCTTTTAGTACAGGCTACAGAGACCGCCACGTTCTTTCTTGATGAAGGTATCACAGGAATGCCCATATCTTTCAGCCGGCCTTATCCCAGGCAGCCGCTTTGCAAGCGCAATCCTGTGGAGCCTTTACTGCATCCGGCTCAACACATGAAGTTCGCTGCGGAAGTCTGGCCTGCTCTGCTTGCATTTGGTACCTGATTCATCTGATTGTAAGGAGATGTTCCGAGCAGTTGAGCGAGCATTGCGCAAGTTCCAGTTCGAGGTGCTGCGATTATCCAGCGAGCCCGGGAAGAACAAGTTGTCATATCATGCCAGACGTCCTAAAGCAAGCAAAGCAGGCAAAGCATCCTTGGACGATTTTCTGGGCATCCCATTCCCCTTCTGACAGGGCGCATATTTGCGGCTCATCGGTCGCATGCGTGCTCCTTGCATTGAAGCAGACCCACAGACGACACCATGGCGAGTCAGTACGGGTAGGCTCGGGAACACTTGAAAGTTTCTTAAAAATGAGGGGAACCCAATATAGATCCCACAGTACTATAGTCCTTTTTATGGGGACACCCAAAATGGTATTCATAATTTTCGGAAGCCCCAGCTGAGGTACTGCTGACAAGGGTGATGCAGCACCCACCCTTCGTTCAAGGGGAGGCCGTTTGCTGCTAAAGCTGACGAAGCCACATTTGATCACATGTGCATGCTACCCACGCCTGTGCTGGACACTCGTAATGTTAACCTCCCAACAGTGAGTCTCTCCCCTTTCCCAGAATTTGTTTTGCATTTTTGGCTTACGGAGGGTAGGGGTCGCAGTACTGAACCAGGGCGGTGGAGGTAGAACCGAGTAGTACAGGTCGTAGTCCTATAGTAGTGCAAGTAGAAATCGTCGGGACATTCATGGGCGCGGAGCTTTATCATCGTTACCTCGTTATTATTGCCGATGGAACATGTTTGTAGGTTTTCGGGCTCTGAACTTGTTAGAAAGCAAACGTTAAAAGTAGTCTTCCGGACTTTTTCCATCCCGGCGAGAATGTTCTAATGTCAGCCCTTTTATGAATGGCAGTTTGACATTAGTATTGTAGCATACTCTAGAGAGGTTTCCCGACTATCCTCCTTGATCGGACGGATGCGGCAGAGCATCACGAAGGGAGCAACAGGCTTGAGACATGCAGTTTTCTGTGCTGGTTCCTGACTATCCGACCATGCAGGTGGTTGACACGTACCCAGACAACGAGACGGTGATCCAAATTCTCTGTGCATCCTGTAGCTCGGAGGCAGTGTTTACAGTCACATACAGAATGACACTTTGAGGGGGGCCAGCCGAACCTCAACGGTATTCCTGGACCGGAACAGTTGGCACACAATGGCTTCTAGGTGAGAACGATGCTCAGGTTTAAGCTCATCATGGCAAAGCTGACTCCCAAATCCATGCTCAAGCTGGGGTGGAACGGCAGAAACTTACTGTGCATGCATGCCAGGTCACGTTCCAATCTTTGCTGGCCTCTTCCCACGACGCATATTCGGCCGCTCGTAAGATGTTGTCTCCGGCTACTGCGCCTCCAGTGTAAAGGCAACTGCAAGGGAGCAAAGGCTAGGCTCGTTTGCTGTCGTGTGCACCGTTTGGAAGACTTGCAGTCACCCGCAGCTACGTGCCGCTCAGCTTGCGTCCTGTCCCAAGTCGATAGTGCTGGATCAGGAGTTTAGCCGCCTAATGTTGATATCGAGCATTTCCCAGACCCTAGCATTCAAGCATGCAATCCCATCACTTCATTGTGGGTCCACGTTGAGAGTCCTCTGCGTCACATGCGCGTTGATTGGGTGCAGGGATTTACTTCGAGTGTCGCAATATTGCTTGTGAATGCATGGTGCCAGTGGATATTGCGAATCTGGCAGTTTGAATGCTTACTTTGCGTATGTTTGCTTTGAAGTGATTACCTGAGTCTTACTCTCTCATCACCTATTGCTTATAACGGCTTGATTGCATTCCCAACCCTTCTTGTGCCATTGGTGCCTGAGAAGGACTTTGGGGGCAAGTTGAGCTTTAAGGCTTCAGTTTACAGGTGCATAGACCAGTCGTATCGTAAGTCTGAGGATCACCCCAAAACAGCTTGTGCACGAGTAGCCGAAGGTCCGCATATCAGAAAAAGCTCCCTACAATTGCATGGTTTGAGCACCGATGAATCAGGCCGTACAGCTTTCAGGGTAGTGAGACATCTCAGGGCGATACTACTACGATGGCCTGGTGTGGCCAGACCGACTTCTCGTACCGTGGCGCGGAGCACCAGGAATCGTAGCAACATGCAGGGGAGGTCGAAGGTAGGAACAATCCAAGACAGATACCAGCAGAATTCTAGGTTTGGATGGGGACGCATGATGCAGTAAATGAAGTGTGCGAAAGCGCATGCATGAAAGATTACCCGGCATTCTGCTTGGAAGACTTGTGGCTGCTGCAACATTCAAGCATACAAAGCTTGGATTGAGTCAGTTGCGGCTAGGGTGTGGCCAGGATCCAGTGCCGCTGTTCAATCCATGGCGCTTTGATGGCTCCACTGTTGCAAGGAGATCACGTCGTGCGGATTTCTGCCTGTGCACACCCTCTTGCAGACGTAAAGCCCCTCAGCTTCAAATCTTGTACGTAATTGCAATTCCTGTACTACCACTTGAATCTCCGTCGCCTGCAAGGCATCAACGAATCGTAGGCAAGACACAACTTGTTTTGTGCGGCTTGAGTGCAGCGTCTATCGTGTAAAGCGTCGGCAGTAAAGCTGCACTCACAAATCAGCCACTATGCATGCAGTGACATCTAGTTAGCCGACATCGGCATGAAGGTGGATCAGAGTCGTCAAAAACAAGCTGCTGGATCTTGGGACGCTCTTGTGTGCGGTTCGTCGAACACGAAAAGCTCCGAGATGTGGACTGGCAAAAGCGTTGAACCTAGCTGCGCTAACAAGGGTTCTGCTGCATCACGAAGCCTCCAGTAAGCAGTTCAGAACTGCATTTGTTGCTTGTGATGTGTCTGCCTTCCTGTAGAGCCCGAAAAGAGCAAGCGCCATGCGCAAGAGGAACTCGCGAAGGTTCGCTTACAAAGCATTCAAGCATGCGCACGATAGTGGGAAAGATTAGCGCCTCCGCACGAAAAAGATGACAAGCCTGCGTCGAGCTATGTCGAGCTCTTCTAGCTCAATCCCTGATACCCGTCATGAAGATGTGTAGAAAATGCTGGCCGACAAATGTTCAAGCTGTGGCCCTGAAATCTTGCAACTCACATGTTGGAAGACGGCCTTCCGTACTGCCTGGAGCAGTAGGTGTGGCATGCTAAGGATTGACCGTGTGCCCTACTGGTGGGCCGTGCTGCCTCCTGATCCTCGTGTGCTGCGAGGCACCGTTATTGGCAGTCAGGATTCTCAACATAGCATGGTGGATTATACGGGTCAATCTTACACAATGCGTAGCAATGGTTGGAGCGTAGCAATAGTTCCAGAATTCCCAAGAGCATGATGGATGCGGAGCCGTGCGCTGATTTTGTTCCCAAGAAGCTGGCCTTGAGATGAAGAGTTTGGGTGTTGTAGAAAGATGAAGTTGAAGCTGCTTGGGACGGGCAATGCACAGACATTTCCTGTCCGCTGTGTTGAGAAGCTGGGGATCTATGTTTTCCACGGCGTCAAACCAGATCCTTGGCACCTTCTCGAGACCCTCAAAGCTGAAGTGGAAAGATGGTTGCAAAAATTGGCTCCAAGAGCCGCCAAGCGAGAAAGATCGCACGAAGAGCATGATGCAGAACATAGCTAGAAGATGCAGCGTAGAATCTAAAAGCTGCTTGCAGCACGGGCGAGAAGGAAGTGGCACCTTTGAGCTGAGAGAATGCTCGATGCTCCTGCCCTTAAGCGCATGCCGGATTCGCTTTCTCAGCTTTGGGGTCCCAACATCAAATTACTAGAAAGCTCTCATCCACACCAAGAACTTCAATCAGCAATCCTCCCAACAGCAGAAAGCTAAACCTGAACCCTTGACTGAGGCATTTTCTGGTGTGGTTACAGAGATGCGGCGAAGTGGTTCTGCACGAAGCCAGAGGACCATCTAAGAAACCGCTCAGGCCATGAACATTTCTTGCCATGCGAACGAAGACAACATTAGGATACTACTGCCAAACAACAACAACAACAACAACAACAGTAGCCCTACCCCTAGACAGGGCTCCTTTGAGTGCATTGTCTTCAGACTTTGCTCCTCAGCATGCCGCTTGCAACGCCGAAGAGAGTTCCCTATGGCATTTTCATTCATCCAACGGTGGTGTTGTTGGCCTGCTCAGCGGTGGCAATAGTAGGAGCGCAGAACTCGTCAGCTGGGCGCCCAGCAGAGTAAACTTATGCGGGACTGGTCCTCCGCATGCTTTGTACCAAGCCTTTGCACCGCAAGCCTTCGCAAAATAAATTGTAAAGAAAGCGCCTCCTCTATTGATACCGCGGAAGCCTGCAGACACTCTCCTATCGAAGGTGTCCGTCAGGGACATGTAAAGCCGAATCCTTCATGAGTCCTTCAGTTTACCGTGTCTTGTGTCAGGACTCATCGGAGCTCTGTTGCAGGAAGCAACCACAGGCCAGAACTTAATGTACTCAGCCCTTATCATCTCATCCTGAGTAGGCGGGGAGGAGAGAGTTGCTGAAAGCGTCTGAGGATCGGATTGCATTGAAGAGCACGCTAAGACAGTCGGAGCTTGGTGTTCGCCTGAGAAACGAAACATCCAGATCAAACTTTGCTTGGAAAGCAAACCTGCAGTATACTTCCTGCAAGCCTTCCACCCAAGCTCTAGACCATATGTAACCATCTCCCTTGGAGTTGCCCCTTAGCCTAAGAATCTGGTCCAAGAGGCGGCAGCAGCGTCCACCGCGAGGCCTAGCTGTTAGATTCGAGGTTTAAGGCTCTGGAGCTAGGGCTTCTAAAGCTGTAATAATTGCATAAGGTTGTAGAGATCAAGGGCCGACGGGATACTCCGATCAAGTTTCTCGAGCTTTTGCATATGAATTGGAGATTGAAGCTCGGTGTTGTTGAGATTTGGCTTCTCGAAGGTTGCAAGGATGTTCAAGAATTCGGATCTGCACGTTCTGTTTCTCTTCTGCGTTTGCGCTATGATCTCGGAGTGCGAGGATGATGGGTGATCATGTGTATCTGCTCGTCTTTTCAATCCTGGGTCGAAGCTGCGCCTGTTGCGAAGTCATGACTGAAAGACCATGGGGCTCATCCTTGCACGTTCTTCTCGCCGTCCGTATCTCGATCATTGCCATTAGCACAGCCCGCGGCATTTCCATCATCGTGATTTGCGTTGTCCCTTACGCTTTGGGTATCCCGTGTATTGCTCTGATGAAGGATACTCTGACAAAGCGCGCCTCGGTCATGCTTATGGTTCCTTCAAACTGTCGGTTTCATGACCACATATTCCCCTCCTCCTCATCGTGCTGTTTGGTATTAGAGGCGAGAGGAACGGATTGTAGGGAAGCTTCGGGGTCATAGATTGGGTGCTGACTGGTCAGCACAGCTTGATGCTGATCCAACTTCAGGTCACACAGAACTTACACTTACACCGGCTTAACGGAGTGGAGGCTTTTTTGATGAGTTTACATGGTTGAGTCGTTTGCTTTTCTCTGAAGCTCATCTTCAAACCCCAAATGCTGTTTGGGTTGGCCCGGCTGGGAGGGGGAAGTTAAACCTTTTGCAGATAACGTAGGGCTGGCGGTGCTTATGACGGAAAAATTGATTGTTGATGCAAAAGTCCTTTGATTCTTGTGTTGGCAAAGGTCAGATGATCTAAAGCTCACATGACAGCTGAAGGGATCTTGGATTTGAATCTCTGCCAGTCTCTCTCACTGAAGGTGGCGAGCAGCACAAGCACTGCTAAAGGAGGCTGGTTTGCTTCTTGTTGGTCTGAGAATAGCAGCGAGCAGCGAGCAGCTAGCATCAAATGTGAGAACAGCGGCAATGTGCAATGCCCACCATGAACTTCCAGAGAGCTGTTGCATCAACACTATAGAGGTCACTCCGTAGTGGTACTGGGCTAATCGCAACCTTTCGATTCCAAGCCATGTTCATTCTGGAAGCTTGCTTTGGTAGCCTGAAGTCTCTCCAAAGACGCTCGGCCCTAATTACCTTGCGTGCACGGAAGGCTCCCAACACCAAGCTCCCTGAAAAGGATCCGGTGACTGGTGAGAATGCAGCTTGAGGGCAATAGAACGCAATTGACCAAACATTATGAATTAGTAGGAGCGCAGCAGGCCTGAGGATTCTCCCGGCATTAACCTCGAAAGGATAGGCAAGCTCCATGACAGCAGCGGTTCTCATTATGAGGTTCACCCCAGGTGTTAGCTCGGACTTATCCCTTTCTCTGTGTAGATGCCTTTCCTGCTTAGGGAACAGAGTTTCGACTCTTCGCGCCTGATTTCCGCTTGCAATGTGGGGGTTCCCAAAATTAGGGGTACCATTCTGGGGGTCCCCATAACAAGGATTATAGTATTTTTGGGGTCTATATTGGGGTCCCCCTATTTTGGGAAACTACCATGTCAATACCGGTATGGACGTGTATGGCCTGTGGAGCGAGCCAAGCTCAGGATCAGGGTTTCAGGAGGCAGTCGGGGCAGGTCAAGAGCTGCACCAAATGAGCTATGGTCTAAACTCCTAGTATCCCCCTTAAATAACCCCTATAGTAGTCCCCTATATATTGCCCTATATAACCCCCCTTTAAAAATAAGACTATAGCTCAAAT
>CAJNIZ010010001.1:319886-344150 GCA_905231905.1 Symbiodinium pilosum
TTTTTTTTTTTTTTTTAAAAAAATGCATCTTAGGGGACTATAAGGGGCGGGCACAGTAAGCGGAACCCAGAGAATCGCTTTGTGAAAACAATTTTTCCTGCGAACACGTAATGACGCAGAAGCTCCGCGGAAGCATTTCTTCACGGAAGGTTCGCGGAAGCATATGTTTTCAGCAAGCCTCCACGTGGATCGTCTTCAAGGTCTCCTCACGGAAGCAAGTCCCGAAATGCAGCTGAGAAAGGACTGTGGAAGGGGGCAGAAGGCAGAAGGAGCAAAGACTGCAAACGCTAGTTACTCATGAAAGCTACATGGAAGGCCTTCCGCCAAGAAGAATTCCTCTGACTGACAAATTTTGTCAGGTTATGGGTGGGCATGGTAAACTCTCTGTTCAAAAGCTCAAACGTTTAGGCTAAGCCTGTGCCACCCAGGGCGTGGCTTCTTCAAACGGTTTGAAGCGAGCCATTACTCCGGCAGAGCCATATCCGTTGCATATCCTGTGTCAGCTGCAGCTGCCTGCTTCGGGTCTCATCTGTGACCCTAACGGCTCAGGGCTCGTAGAGGCTTATGGTTAGGTAGGAAGCTGCAGCCAAAGCTTTCTGTTCACACTGAACCTGTATTTTTTATTGGACCGTGTATGCTAGCACCCTATGCCCGCAAAACCGTTCAATCGGCATCATGAAGCATTCAACTGAAACCTATAAGAGCGACTTAACTTCGGGCTCGGAATTAGTTGATGTCCTTAACCCCTGCACTGTGGTACTCCAAATGTGAGGTAGCCGAACTGATACAAGAAGCGGAGGCTTTGGCAGCAGAGGTGGCCTTGCGGTTCTTGGTTCTGGCATTTCAGGGGTTGCACGTCAGGGTGCATGAGTGGAGGTTTCAAAAATGTTTCTTAGCAGAACAGGCACAAGTTGTTGACATGGCAGCAGTAGCCTCAGTAGCCCCACCGCAGGGAAACAGCCGATCAACCTAAAACAGCATCTGCTGGCCCTGCCCCACTGCATGGAGCATCATCAACGACACCCTAAATATTATGGTTTTGATTGTTACGTTTGCTCCCACGACGACAGCTACTATGGGCCCCACTAGTGTTAGTAAGTATTTCTGTTGCTGCTATCAACGCAGCTGCAGCTCCTACTTCTCCTCCAGGATGCGCCGCTGCCGCCGCCGCCAACAGCAACAAAACCACCACCGCCGACAGCAGCAGCAGCAGCACCACCACCACCTCGGCCGCCACCGCCCGCACCACGCACCGCCCATCGCTGGCTGTTAGCATTCCCTCCGTTAGTATGACAACAAATGATTTGAATTGTTGTTGCCCAAGCCAGGCCACACTCTGCGTTTCTGTGGCACTGACTGCCTCTGTGGCGCTTCTGTTGGCAGCTCTAGTTGCTGCTTGGGCGATATGGTAGCTTCCGTGACTCCTGAATGGGCCCAAGAAGCAAAGCTCAGAATGTGGCGCGGAGGCGCCTAAGCAACTCAAGAGGGTAAAGCCCAAGTCCTCAGAAGCTCGCATCATGTGAGAGGTTTGAGCACCTACTCATGTCATGACTTCTATATGTCACAAAAGGCCCACCCACATCTGGCAGAAAGCTTGAGGAGGCTGCCTTAGGCACATCTCCTCATAGCAAGTTGATATTATGCCTGAGGCCTCGACTACGCTGCTACAAGGACCACTTTCCACGTTCAAACAATTCGGGACTTCGACCTTTGCTACTTACAAACGGCATCGGCCACATTGAGCAAGCGGAACATGTTGATTGACAAGCTTATCCTCTCTGTAGCACCAGAGTGAAGATAGGTGGTACTGTTTCAGATCAGAGGGCAGGGGTCCTCTTTGCAGCAGTGTCCTTGTGGGGCGCGCAGAGGCAACCTATTGTTTCCGGAACCTTGGAGCTGCAAACTCTCTGCGGGGAAAACATTCATCGGAAGCTCTTCTGGGATTACACATTACAAGCCGTTCAATAGCACGGGCCGGGCACGATGTTGTAGAAGCCTGCAGCCTTCAAGGCTTGGTCTCGGGGAAGTTGCGATTTGTTTTCTCGCGGGTTGTACTGGGATCTTTTGTGAAGGGAACCATGTTTCGCCGAGCGCAACTCGTTCCTGGAAAGTACCATATGCCTAGTAGCGCTCCCTCTCATGGTCCTCATTGGAGGAAGCAGCAATGATTGGGAATCAACCGTAACGTAGACGTAGTCCATACGTAGGACCTAGATCGTCCCTTCGGAACTCTGGAAGCCCACAAAATCAGACATTGTCATGAGGCACCCAGCATACACCACGCATGGAGGGTGCAAGCCGTGCAGATGGACAGTTCCTGAATTGCGTGGGCTTCACAGGGCAGGTAATGGCGGGAGATTGCGGGAGTGTGCAACAAAACGAGAGATCCCTTGGTCGAGGCTATCCTTCGGTTTAACTAGAGGCCATGCCCAGGAATCTCAGCTGTGTGGCAGACGGGAGGGCAGTGCTCACAACAGATGTCTCTCGGAGCGGGCATACCGGCACCATCTGCCCAGTAGAGCTTCGCGGAATCATGTCTCAGGTGCCCTTGGCTCTTGCTTGCCTGCGGTTCAAGGTTGTAGTCCTTGTCAGCAAATTCCTCTGGTGTAGCGGTAGCTTCTGGCTAGAATGGAGCGTTGCCGGACGCTACTGCGGGAGCTGAGCAAGGAGATAGAGGCCCAGTATGCCATGATAGATGACCTCCGTCTAAAGAACCACCAGCTGGAAGATTCATTGACGTTGGCCAGCTCCCAGGCCTTGCAGGCGATTTCATCTCGCCCGCCCTTGAGGGCGTCTCCATCCAAGTCCTGGGATCTGGTGGCCAGCAGCACTGCAACCACTTCCGCTCAACAACCAGCTCGGCCGATGATCTCGGGTCCTGTCACACCCCCACTGTGGCTCCGCACTGACGGGCCTGATGCTCTTTGCGAGGAGGAGGCGGAGGAGGAGTTGGAGACGGATGATCTCCAAGAATTCGACGCGGCAAGAGGAACCTCAGAACGTTCGATTCGCTCCAGCCGCGGCTTGGGATCCCGCGTCTTGGGATCGCGTGGCTTGGGGTCCCGTGGCCTGGCTACACAACAGTCAGCAAGGCCGCGCACGACCTCCAAGCAGTCCAAGGCGGGAGGGCAGAAGTCATAAGAGAAGACAGCAGGTACAAACAAGGGTTCCTAATGCTTTGCTCGTTGCTTACTAGGTTTGCCTCGTGTGCGCGCGTTGTGCAACTTCCTGTGTCCATGACCAGGTCATTGACGACGGTATCCACTTCACAGTGCTGAGGGCGCACAAGACTGGAATGTTAACAGTACAGAAGCCATGGTTTGTGATCAACCCAGACCGAAGTAGGCTGGCCAATGTTTGGAAGTTCGTCATGAGCTTTGCCCTTGTTTTTGTTGCTCTGGTCACGCCAATACAGGTGTCATTGCTGGAGGCCCGTTGGGATGGCGTCTTTGTTGTGGGCCTTGTGGTAGACTTTATCTTCTTCATAGACCTTCTGATGCAATTTATTACTGCGTACGCCACGACAACACCATATGGTGTCGTTTGGGAAGTGCGAGTGTCTTACATTTGTAAGCAGTACATCAAGACATGGTTTCTGGTGGACCTCATCACAGTGATTCCCTTTGACCTTATGGCTCTCACTCTGCAAGTAGAGGAGTTGAAGGACCTCGTGGGAATCAAGGTGGTGCGAGCCCTGCGACTTATCAAGCTCGTGCGACTCTTGAAGTCATCAAAAGTTTTGCAGGACCTTGAGGCTCCTCTGTCCATCCCCTATCAAACAGTAGCCCTTGTCAGATTTGTTTTCGTTTTGGCTTTGACCTGCCACTGGCTTGCGTGCTGTTGGGCCGTGACGCTTTCTGTTGTCGATGAGAGCTTCCCGCGGTGGATTGATGACATTGAGGCAGCAGACCTGCCATATGGAGTGATTACCACGCAGTCCCCGTACCGGATTTATGTGGCCTCCTTCTACTTCTGCGCCTACACCATCACTTCAGTTGGCTATGGTGATATCGGCCCCAGGAACCTTCTTGAAAGGATTTGCTGTTCAGTGCTCGTCCTGGCAGCTGGCCTGTGCTGGGCCTATGTTATCGGAGAAGTGCCCAGGAAGCAATCAAGCGCAAGCCCCTCAACACCTACTCGTATGCAGAAGTCATACTAGCGGGGACCTTCTTGCAAAACATGGTTACTGGATGTTACTGGTAGCAGAAGTAGTTAGGTTTGATGCCAAGTCATTGTTAACATATTCAACCAACGTGTTTAGCTTTTCCCAAGCTCCAGGTTGGCGCCATCACAGCGGACATGACAGCCGAGAGCCAAGAGTTTCGGAAAAGAATGCACCACCTGAACAACATGATGAGTGATCAGAGGCTCCCACGAAATTTGCAAGTGCGTGTTCGACGCTATTTCTTGCAGAACAGGCATCACTCCTTGCATATGTCTCGGCAGTCTCTTCTGAAGCGGATGAGTCCGCAGCTCCAGGCTGAGGTCTCCCTGATGACAAACCTCTTGTGGCTCGAGAAGGTAAGTTTCTTCAAGAGTTTCATGGGCTACATCGAGCAACAGAACAGGCTTGGGGTATGGACAACTCCTTACGAGACTTGCGTTGCGGATGTGGCGAGAGCCCTCAACATCGCAGCCTTTGCGCAGCAGGAAACTTTCCACAATGTGCAGGCAGGCAGTGCTAGCTGATGCGACACGTAGACTGCATGTGTGAATTTGGCATGGCAAGTGGCACGCACAAATAACTTGCCCTATGTCCTCAATCAGGTAGTCATGTAGCTGAAGCACCCA
This sequence comes from Symbiodinium pilosum, assembly GCA_905231905.1. Classification (NCBI taxonomy): domain Eukaryota; class Dinophyceae; order Suessiales; family Symbiodiniaceae; genus Symbiodinium; species Symbiodinium pilosum. The sequence continues at coordinate 324,678 of CAJNIZ010010001.1, forward strand.
TCAACCCAGATCAGAAACGATTGTCATGTCAGCACTTCTCAGCGTACAGCCGTCAGGGCATGCGCTCCTGATGAAATGTGAATGAAACGGTCTGCGCATAAACTGTCCAAGCGTTGAAAACTGAAGAGACCTTGCCCTTCAAGCGCGGAATGCGCCTGTCAAAGCATAAATGCAACAGCAACGAAAATCTAGCCATTGTCCTCGATGCGCAGGTGCTTTACATCCTCTCGAAGGGCTTGGTGGCTTTGAACAGCCGGGTGCGATCCATCGGCGTCGTTTGGGGCGAGGACTTCGTGCTGTCGGACACGTCTCTGATCCGACCCATCGCCTGCTACGCGCTGACCTATGTAGAGCTTCTGAGTCTCACAAGGGATGACTTCATGCAAATCATACAGCGGCGACGCTTCACCTGCCCTGAGCTCTTCCGTATCGTGCGACGCTACTGCGTCAGGATCGCAGTTTACAGAGGCATTTTGGCCGAGGCACGGCGGCGGCAGCTGGAGAAGATCAAAGCAGAGGTGCCAGCCGCCCGTTTTTTCCCACTGCCTTTTAGATTCCAGTAATAAACGGGTTTTACAGGCATTCCCTAGATCCGCTGCCACAGGTGGCGAGGGCAAAGGCCGAGGAGAAGAATGCCAAACAAGACGACAAGGACCATGTCAGGTGCAAAGTACAGAGCCCGCCAGCACTTCCTGGTCAAATCGTTGAACCCTATGCTGGGTCATCTTTCATAAGGTGAAGCCTCAGAGGAGTTGTACAAGCTCTCTGATGGCTGTGTGCTAAGTGCCCAGGTGATGGCAAGACCGCAGCAATATCCTCACATGAAGTTGCCTAGCCGGTTTAGCATTTTAGCTGCATTGATAAGCTCACGCACACAGGCGGCTTGTGAACATGATCCTCAGGTTTAGTTCGTTGATGTTCGTTGTACAGGTCATTTCAGGTAACTACCATGTGTAGTGGCTCCGTTTGGACCCCCTGAGCACGAGAGACAGAGAGAGAGAGCTGTCTTGATAAGATCTCATTCAATGACTGGATACATGCTCTGGGCTTTTATATGCCCGAGGGAAGGGAACGTAGCCAGTAGTTTAGGGACGTCGGGACGCCATTCACTTCCTCCCACGACGCACCGTGGCACCCCCGGACAAAGCTGCACATGGAGTTTGTGCAGCGTCCCGTTTTTTGAAACGTTTTGCTGAGCTAGGGACCTGTTTGCTGAAGCAGTATGAGTCCAGGCCATCGCAGTGTTTAAGTCCAAAGCTGTCTCACGTCAAAACTGCCAAAGTAAGTCGGCAGAGGTGACAGTGGTCGCCACGCGCCTTCATGCCTGCTGCTGTGGGTATGTAGCATGTATTTGCACGAGAGAAGACGTTCGTGCTTGGCAGAGACGGCATGCATCGGAGGCGTACCTTGCTGAGCTGGTCTTTGGTCAGGCACATGTACGGCCAAAAGCTCCCAGCTCATTTTATGCCAGGGGGCATTGCAGGAATTAGAGCTACGCACCACATCTCCATGGACTTCAATGCAGATTGCTTCAGCGTGTTGGCTGTGATGCACACCCTGCCGTAGTTCGTAGATCTCATTATGCCAGGGACAGAAATGCCGGAGCTCAAACATTGATTTCTGCGATGGTTCATATAGTACCAACAGTCAAGGATACTTACAACATAGGAGCACCAGAGCACGTTGGGCAGCATGCTGCATCATGTTGGACTGAATGGCATTTTTGTGCCCAGGCTTTTCTCTTGCCCCACAGAGAATGGCATTTTTGTGCCCAGGCTTTTCTCTTGCCCCACAGAGGTGCCTTGCAGCCGCAGCACAAGGCAGTGAAGTGCGCAAGGCATCATCAGTGAGGACTGCCTCGTTAGTGCAGCTTTTGATAGGCCGCTACTCGCTGAATGGCGCGAAGCGTCCCAGCAGAGATAATCTCCGGGGCAGACGCCCCGTTTCATGTCTCACACAATGACATGTCCGTATGAAGGTCAGGACCCAAGGAAAAATGAATGTGTGCCTCAATACGACCTGAAGTTCACGGCCGACTCATGATCTGATCGAAGCAGGCCTACCTCCTGAGCAATGGTGTTGTAGCTTGAGTTAGCAGCAAGATGCAGGGCCATGTACAATGCCTGGCCTTCATTGTGTCTGTCAATAATGCCAAGATCCTGCAGCAATGCTGAGGTCTCCACAGCTGTCGTAAGACATCCGCATTTTATGTCCGAAGCATGCGCAGCAGTCCCATAATCACAGCCAATGACCTGTAATCAAATATGGATTGCACGTCCACGTTACTGTGACTTTCCGTCTGCATGGCTTCATCGACAGAGTCGGCCCAGCAGCTGCTTCGAGCACTCCAGCAGGGAAACGCAGAGCTTGTCCGAGCACTGGATGAGGACAGCAGTTCAATTGACGCTGTTCCAGAGGAGGACTGCGGCGATGTTGGGCGGGGCAGCCTGCTGATCCATGCAGCTCATGCCGGCAATTGCAAGGCAGGTCGTCGGAGCACAGTTACTGGATTCAACATTCAAAGAACAAATTAGTCCCTTCCCATTTTTAAAAGGCGCACCCCCCCTCCCCCTCAAAAAACAAGCGAACAATCCGCCGTTTGAAGGGCTCTATGAAGAAGTATAGAGGGGATGTCTACCACTAGTAGATTCCAATCAATTATTTGCACGCATTAGATTCTTGCTTTTATTCATTTATATCTAACTGTATTTTTTGAAAAGAATGACCGTGAGGGCCGTGAGTTGGTATTTTTATGGAAATATATCTAGCACGGGAGGAAAGAAAGAGGCAGAGGACTTGCATTCTGGAAAGGGCTGGACGAGGGGGAAGGGAGGTGGAGGGGTGGCTTTGACTTCTCACATTTTGCCGTTGCGAAATGCAGAGCTGTCTTCGTACCCCCAATCTTTGGACTCTCCAAAGTTGCAGGTGCTCCTCGTAAATGCAGAAATGTCGTGGTTTTTGGAACGCGTGCCCCTCGCAAAGTGCCCACCTGTCGTCACTTTTACAGCCCGGATCCCTCGATCCTCCACATGTTGCCCCTGCACAGTTGCATGCGTCGGTTCCTCGCAGAGTGTAGAACTGTGGACCGCCAATCCCCCAACCTGAGCCTTGACCGTGAAAAGTTTCATGGACTAGTGGGGCAAGCCAACACGTGGCATTGCGCGTGTGGGAAAATATGGATAGAATATGACATCGTTGTGCTCCAGGCAACAACATCTGCGTCCTTGTTGTGTTCCAAAATGACGCTAATCAGTGTTCCAAAATGCACTCTCATCCGGCAATCCTCAGATGCAAACTCCAAAACCTCGATCCATCAAGCCGAATCCTTGAGTCCAAGCCTTACGCCCTAAACTCGCTGCATCTGAAACCTGAATCCTGAAACCTAGCCTTCCTTGAACCCTAAACCTAAACCACTACTCCGAACCAAGAAGCGTATATTCAACCCTAAATCCTGAACCTTAACCCTACGCCCTCTAGACCTTAGACCCCAACCTTAAATACCCTAGTCCAGCAACCCTAATCCCTGTAAACCCACGCCCCAAACGGTGAACCCTAATCCTCAGCCATATACCCCTCAAGCTCGTGCACAGTACTGTGATGTTGCACATCCAAGCTGATTCTTTCTCGAGTTTCAACAGTTTCTTTGCGCGGCTGCGCACTCTGCGTTTCCCCAACTTTCGAAGGAAGAACCGGCATCGACTCCTCCTTTTCTTGTGTGCGTTCCAACATGGGCTTGCAGTGAGAATTCACAGATGGGCACAGCTGTGAGCCAGTTCACGCGTGTGTGTTCTCTTGCGGCTGTGAGCCAGTGATCTTTGTTCAGCAGCAACTCATAGGTGGAGCGGCTTAGTAACAACCCAGGTCCGGCCGCCACAGGGCGCTGAGGTTTCCTTTCCTTGAGTCATGTAATCCTCATAGCAACATGAACTTCGTATAGCCTGCTTTGTGGCCCTGGTATGACCCCATAATATGTCACATAAATCTTGGTCCACATTGGAACAGGCACATGGATATTTTACAGCCGTTTTGTTATTCCCGAGCACAAAGTATGCATCACTATGGATGAGCACAATTGCTATGAAAAGCGTATAGGCCTCATAGGATGGTCATGGCCTAGGTGCATGTGCAGATGTACCTATATGTCACATGCGCACGTACGTATATTCAGAGGTGTTGTGCTTGACGCTTATGTAGGCCAATCAGATCAAGGAACTCATATCCACGTAATCGTTGCATAAATCTTAGGTGCTAGGAGAGGATTGATGACCAGGTGATTCAACGTGATGCAGTGGCTGAAGTGGTGTGAGATTTATCCGGCCATGTGGGCTAGAAAGCACTTTAGTCTGGCAGTAGCAAAACAAGGTCACGTGATCCACACGTGGCTGCGGGAGCCAAGTTCAAGTGGCTGACAAGCGCTTCTCGAGAACGGTTTGATTCACATGGGCGTCAACGCGGCGACGAATTCAGTGGAGTTCTGCCCGCCTTCTGTTGCAGCAGGGAGTTCCCTAGCAATGTGCTAAATCAAGCAAAATAAACACCGTCTCGAGTGGCGACTTCTGTAGCAGTGTAGCAAACCCATGGCCGGTGAACACGGCACCATGTAGTCGACAGAAGAGGGATGCCAAACTTACACTCAAGACGTTCTTGGGAAGAAATATGGACAGAACCAGCCCAGGGAGACGAAACACAGACGACAAAAAAGGACGAACGAACACACACTTACCAAGATCTGTCTGAATACATGATCCCGGTTCTCGTTTCACCAGCCTCCCCCCCCCCCATGGTATGCCCCACCCCACCCGCCTTTCGGGGTCGCCATCCTCGTAACTATCATCGTTTTTGACGCCTCAAAGTCGCCATCCTCGTAACTGTCGTCACTCTAAGCCCCTCGTGCTCTCGCCGCGTGTCTCAAGAGTACCAACAGTCACAGGGATTGTTGTCGCACGGGTAAGCACAATGACCCGCGTGGTGCTCATCTTATATAAGCTTTCTATAAAAATCATAAAGCTTTGTAGACCTTCTTGAAATCTTGTGTGAACTGTTGAGAACCCTCTTGATAAACCCTCCATAGACCTAACGTAAAGGCCACAGGCCACCACACCACAAGGGGGGGTGGAGTAATAGGATAACAGCTTTCTACAAACACTTTCAACTCCATAAACTTTCATGGAAACCACCAGACCTAGACCACAGGCCACAGGACCACCGGGGGACAATAGTTTAGTCCTGACTTAGAGCCATAAGATAGCCACCACCAAGGGGTGGATGTTCTTAACCCCAAGCCCCAGCAGCGACACCACAGGAGGGGAGGGGTAAATCTCAGTTTTTCCAACCGACAACCACCCTTTCCCGCAGCATGGAATTGGGGGGGAAATGGTTTTGATTGCTCAACTGACTCACCGAACAGCTCCAATCCTTTGCGATTTTCTGGCTGACCCCATCTTGCCTGCATGAGGCACATCCTTCAATTTTGCCCACCGCGCGCCACCCCGAAACGAGGAGCCAGAGATCTCGGGCAAAGAGGCTCATTAGGCTGGTCATCCCTCAGGACCCCGGGGAGCCTTAGGATCTGTTCTCTCAAGCGACACATCGCCAGGCTGTTGAGACTTTGGTGTTGTACGGAGCTGACCTACGTGTTATCTCCAGCGAAAAGGTTGGCAACGTGGTTGACTGGTTGTGCTGGCGCACAGACTCGCGCGTGCCTGACGTACTGGAGCTGGTTCTGCGCAAGTGGGCGAGCTACGGAGATGATGAGGCGGACTTGGCCAGAGTCTTTCGTTTCTTTGGGAAAGGTCATGTGCACTGTAAGGGTATTGGGCAGTAAGATGCTGGGTGTCTAAATGATGAGTTTGTGGAGTGCACTTTGTGTAAGAGTATACCACAACAACAAGCAGCCATCAGCAGCCACTTTAGCCGCAGGCTGCCTATGTCAAATGTGCTAGACGTATTCCATCCCTGCTACCGCATACCTGATAATGTAATGAACACAGGGCTGCCTTTGCAAGCTTCCGGCTTGCAATGAATCAGCCAATGTGTTGGGTACAGGCCGGTCAAAATCAGAATAAGTAATGTTGTGAAACTGCATGGTGATTGCTTACGAGACGATGCGCCAAGCCCTGACCAATGGTGCGGTGTGTCACAACTTGTTGATGTAAGGCATCGGAGAAGCACCTGTCTCTAAGGTGTTGTCCATGCTCAACACCCCACGGCATCTGGGCCGCACGCCCCTCATGATCGCCGTTTTTGCACCCAATGTCGGAGCGGCAGAGGTGCTGTTGCAGCATGGCGCGGACGCCACTTACGCAGGCACAGATGGATCGTGTGCACTGGATCTGGCCGCACAGGTGGGCGGCAGCAGGGGCACGCAGCTTGTTCGCCGACTCCTGACTGCACGTGCTGACCCCAACGTAGGGGCGATCGGGCCGTTGTTCTTGGCAGTGCAGGAGCAGCTCGGACTGTAAGTAAACCATGTCGGCACAAGCGCAAGAGCACGTTAACAGATGATGGTTATATGACATCAAACTATATAGGGCAAGACGTGAGGATGCAATTTCGTTTTCTTTCGAGAGGAGAGACGTGACTTGGACGTAGTGAGGAACAGCGAGGCAGCGGTGAAAGATTTGTTGGAAGCCAAAGCACGGCCCCAAGGGCTGATGCGGGAGAGCACGACGACACCAACCGAGTGCGCGGCGCGATTTGGGTTTCTCAGGGTACTGAAGCTGCTTCTATCAGCAGAAGGGGCGCCAAGAGGTGACCGGTCTTGAAAGCAGGTTGAATTCAGCAAGTTTTTAAAATTTATTTCTCTTGTGATGGGCTCCCCAGGTGCGGATTTGAAATCAGCCTTGACCTTGGCTCGCGAAGCTGGCCACCGTGATGTCGAGCGTGTGCTTATCAAGGCTGGCGCGGCGCCTGACCAGAAGCGGCCAGCAGAGGAAGCACTGGATGACCAGTTGTTGCTTCCATCCGGCTTCATGCCTGGCAAGGCAGAAGGTGCAGCCTCTGACCAGATCCAGGTGGATGAGGTCGAGGCCTATCGACTCCGCTTTCAGGGCAACAGCTACATGACAGCGACGGCGGCCACGCCGGTGCGGATGTGCGAGATGCATGACTCCTTCTACTATGAGGTTTTGGTGGAGGCAGCCTTTGCCATCAGTGTGCTAGAAGGAGTAAATACTGTAGTGGGGCTTCAGATGCATCACTTATCGAGAGGCCCTTCTCCCTTTGTAGGAGCTTGACTTGCTGATGGCCTTCGGCTACGCCCGGGAGCCCGAGACTCCTTTGGCAACTCTGCCCGGGTGGCTGGCAGGGACCTATGGCCTACATTCAGATGACGGGCTGCTTCAGGCAAACACTGCAGAGACGCGGGTACTGCGCGGGTGGACCATTAAGAAAGGCAGCACTGTCGGAATGGGGGTAGAGTGGCCTCCTGACTTTGCTCAGCTTGTTTGACCTGACCATTATGTGTTGGTGACTTCTAGTGGCCATCAGGGCTCGAATATCGCAGCCATAAGCCTACGATGTGTCTTTCCGATCCTCTCTTTGTGTTTAGAACCCAGGTCAGCGGAGGCGAAAGAGTACCAACTCTTCGTCACTCTTGACGGTCAGCGTCAGCCCCGGACTGTGCCTTTGGCGGACGACCAAACTGACGCCTTTGACCTGTACCCCATTGTGGGTGCGGACCGCCCTGCTGTTCTTCGGGTCAACCTGGGCGACCGCCCGTTCATGTACCAAGCCGACAGGGTGGCGCATGCCCTGGAGAAGCGCAGAGCTGCCAAGCTCGAGGCAGCCAAGAAGCCACGTTGAGCTCCTGAGGCAAAAAAAAAGAGAAGAAAAGCGCCCCCCCCCCAAGAACAGCAGGTGCCTAAAGCGGGATGGGATAGTCTAAGATGTGCATGCAACAGCTTCAGACCCCGGCTCCCAAGTCTACCCAAACAAAGCACGGGAAACGGAGTCGGTTATCTTCTCTCAGGTTTTCGTCGCTTCGTTTTGTGGGTCAGGTATTTTGTTAGTGCGGCAGAAGCTATCCGCAAGCACGCTGCAAGGTCAGGCCGGTGCTTGACTAAAGCTCCGGCAGCAGTAGACTTGAGCTCGTGCATTCGTCATGGCAGGTCGGATCACATTATCCGTTTGCTTGCGATGAACAAGCAAACAGATCCAGCTCTGACAGGTGGAACGCAGAGGATGACTCCATACATGTAATCGGGCGTTGCAATGCCTCCCTATGTTCATGCAGACTTCCTCTCGGCAGACTAACGAATGTAGACAACAGCCACGAAGCATTCAGACATTCTCTTCATGCAGGATTGCGTTCAAGAGCGGAGACCCAGGCCACGCAGGTTGGAACAACAGCTGCCATTTTTCTACTGCTTGTACCAGAGACATTCCAACAGCAAACGCAGCTTGTAAAGACACAGGCGCCTGATGGTCTCCAATATACCCATGACATGCTCACTAAGCTTGAGTGTCAGGCTTCTGATTTAGGGAAAGAGTAGGTGGTGCATCGACCTTGGCCGCACGCTGCAGCCGTGTTTTTTTTCGGGTTGGCTTCCTCCAGCGCTCGGGCGCAAGAGCAGGCAGGAAGGCTCGGTAGTTGTGAGAGCTTTCGGAAGTATGTGGCAGCAGCATTTGAGTAGGTACCAGCAGCCGCAACAGCAGTGGCACATCGCATGCCCCGGGTCACCCAAAGCCCTCCCTTCGGGTTCAGTGTTTGGGGTTGTTTTGAGGTCGGTTTGAAGGCCAGGAGTAATGAAGAGTGTAGCGTTTGGAGATGTTGAAGGTTTAGGGTTTCAGGGTTGGGGTTCTTCAACCTTTTGGGGTTGTTTCGGACCTGCCGGACCCAGACCGCCCAAAACCTGGACTGCCCCAACCCCGATCCCCCACACTCGGACCCGGAACCCGAGTCCCGGCCGAACCTGCACCCGGACTCCCCATTACCAATGCTATTAAGTACTGTAGCATTCTTATCCTGACCATTTCTACTTATTCTTATGGTTTTCATTCTACTCAGTGTTCTGATTAGCACCATTCTTATCATATGTTCATTGTACATAGTTCTTCTTACTGCTATTATTATTATTAGTAGCATTTTCGATATATCCGAACCATATAGGTTACGGCGTCGAAGTCAACCGCTGTGCTTTTTTGTACTTTTGGTAGCCTGTCTGAATTATGCTTTGTACCATTATCATCATACTCTTACTATTCCAGCGGTGGGGTGGACATCCGCGGACAGACGTGGCCACAAATAAAGTAGAAGCATGAGCTAAAGTTGAAGGCATGGAGAAGGGAAGAAGCAACATGTTCGGGAACTTCACTTCACTCCATGTTTGCTTTGTAAGGGAACCCGCCAACAACAACAAGCGTTGGGCGTAGCATGCTGCATTTAAGGTGTCATAGGAGATCAGTAGGAAGGGGGTGCTGAGCAGGGTTTTGTCAGGTTTGCTCCTTCTCCAGGTATGCTAAGGGTGGTCTTGGCTTGCTATGCCGCATGGTAAAGGCCTCATAGTCCCGGAGTCCTCAGCCTGCTGGGTCCTGAGGGCGCGCTGAAAATGTAAGGCTTACCGCGGCTTACCGCGCAGTGGATCTTAGTGGAGAAGGTGGCAATGGATTACAAAGCTTATGATCGGGGATTGTAGTGGCATGGGTATTTTTGCAGGGCTCAGTCGGTTTCCCTACTAAGTACATGATGATATGTCGGACTTCCAGTGCTATCTGCCCTGTGAGCGTTGAAGCCCTGATTGAGCCTCATCGCTAACTCCGATGAACATAAGCACAGGCACACTTTGCTTTCCAGAAAACGTGTCTGGGATATTGCATGGTTTTCATTTTTGCACTTCAAGTAAAGGGATCTTGTGAAATGTGTGCTTGAGGTCTCTGATAACCTTATGTAATGAAAAGGAATTTCCTTTCCTGCTCCCATATGTAAGCCCTGCACAAGGAAAGACATTTTACCTCGAATCATCAATGGAATGAAGCACGACTTGCTTGTCGACGCGCTTTGTTGAAGCCCCAACAAGCTAACAAAAACAAATGATGCACGGCACGTGCTTGGCTCAGCAGTAGGCCATGGCCTTCACGGCCGAGCGGCGTCAGCCGGGGGAGTACGGGGACATGCGGGGCATCACTCAGGAGCGCGACGCTAGCAGCCATAAGCATTTGGGCATTTGACGGGCTTCAAAGGGGTTGTATAGATGCCGCACAACATCTTTTGCTGGAGGTAACTTCTTGGGGGCACTTCTGCTGCTCAGGGCTGGACCAAGCCATCAGGTCATCAGGTGCAAAAAATCCTATCTTTTTGCGGTTGTGGAGGGACCATCAGGTGGAGAAAGGTTTCAGGATTTTGCTGACCCCACTGCTTCGCCACCTATTGTCGACTTGCTCCTTCTTTCGTTCTGCTTGCTATTTTTGGGGGACTGACCCCTACCTGCCAACGGCTTTCGCTTTGATCTATCCCATGTCGCGAGGATGAGGTCTCGAGACTCCAGAAGGCGAGTGGGTAACGTGGTATGCCCGCAACAGCGGCCACAGGGAACAGATCCGAAATAGGTTGAAGTGTGCTCTAGTCTATGAAGCAAGGTGTGGGTGGGCTGCATGCAGCGCTGCAAGACATGCCAGCATCAACGACTTCTTGCCCCTATGGCCTTTGCCATTGACTGACATGTGACTACATGCCTTCACGTGAGGAGGACACGTGCGCAGCAATTGCTGCGAAAGTCAACTGTTTCCAAATTCTGCGACAACCCTAGAAGAGCCACTTTAACTTGTGGCTGGCCGTAGATGCCTTCCAAGAATCATTGGGCGGCATGGAAGCAGGGTTTTGCAGTGGCAGGTACAAAACGTTGAGATGTCTCGTGGAAGCCGTTGCAACCAAGTTGAAATTGCGTGTCGCAGGCCATGAAGCAGGAGGAGTTCCGAAAACACATCGATGAGTGAGGGTCTCTTCTTCCTTGTCTGACGGCCCTTGCAGAACATAGGATGCTGGTGGCTTCAGTCTTTCTACTGGTGACAGTTTGGCTTGGGAGTTCAGGGGCAGTTTAGTCTCTAGCTTGCTCTGCTAACCTCTGATGATTTTTGGGAGTTGTGACATGTTTGGCCTTGCCAGGGTGGTGGGCAGCTGAGGGTGTCTTTCTGAGGTACACGCGAGAGGTCTCCGATCCGGCACACCGGCAAGAGTACTTGGATTACCTGGCACAGATCGAGGCTGGGGACTTAGCAAACTCCGCCCCGTTGGAGCCTTGGCATCTAGAACTTAGGACAAATCCTTCAAAGGTGAAATCTTTTTTCGTGTCCAAACCCTGAAGTCCGACAGACACTTATGCAGCCTCCAGCGCAGGGGTCTGTGTTGGGCTAGGGTCATGCCAATCGCTCTTCAGTTGTTGTGCATTCTTTGTCCGTGTTCATTTCTGTCAGAAGACATCTAAGCCATTATGTTTCGGCCCTCTCCTTGAAGCCCGGTGCCGATATGTTCAGAGCCTTAGCGATTCATCCCTGCCGAGCTCGAACCGATTCAGCGCTTCTATCATGACATTCTGAAATCTCGAAGCCCTGCAGCTCTGGAAGCCCAGACGCATGTACTTCACAGTGCCACTTTAATCCCTGTAGGCAAAAAAGGAAAGCAAGCCGTCACCCTGACCATCAAACTCCAAGTGGCACATAGAGGGACCTCAATCATGAGAGGTTCAGGAAAAAGGCCAGTCACACGCTCCAGACCCTGTCATGATGCATAAGTCTGACAAGTTTTCTTAAGCCGATGTAGAATCTAAAGTAGGCATCTATTCCGTACCACACATTTTCCACTCCCTAAAAGCACAGTCTTACCCACTCATCTACAACCCTGCAGAATCCCCTTTGCAGGACTCCTCAAGCTTACCCAAACCCTTAAGCGCAGAAAGCATTGGTCTGCGCCATGCGAATAAAATGCAGAAACTCTTTAGGATATCAGGGTTCCGGGTTTTGCGCTAGCCTTCAGCTCTCAACCCCAGACATAGACAGCCTCTGGGATCTGAAGGCCAAGGGTGAGATGCCAGAGGGCCAGCAGCTGCTGCGGTGTCAGCCTGGTCTCTGCGTGCAAAACCCAGCGCACTGGTGCCTGACTGCTTGACGCAGTCTAGCTGTCTAGCTCCAGCAACACTTTTATGAATGAGGAGATTTCAAAAAGATAGATAGTTCTTGATGAGCCCCAGCAAAATACCAGCCAAAAACAAGCTCAATGTTCAGGCTTCAGGTACAGGGTCTTGGACCTCGGATTTGGACTGTAGGGACTTTGGTATTGAATGCAAGGTTGGAAAGTCTGGCGCAGGGTTGTCGTTTGTAGTATGGTGCTTTTAGGTCAGCAATGTTGAAAGAGGTGTATACCAGCATTCCACGACATGGCAAGCCCTAACTTCGCCCATTAATCGACGGGGCTCGAGTACGACAGGTCTGTGAGCAGGCATGAGCAGGCCAGTGCTCTAAAAGGGGCCCGGTGTTATGTGTAAGGACCAAAGACATTGAGTGCACTTGCGGATAGCCCTCGATGGCGAGGTGCAAGAATTCAAATGTATGGAAGATTTCGCAGTCAGGAGTGCAGCACCTTTTTCCGCCGGTCATATCCAACGCCGTAAGCACAAAGATTTCAGATGAAGACCATCAGGTCAAGACGAACATCAACTTCAAGACGGGACAGAAGCAGAAATGCTTTATCAACATCGACCCTTCCTCAGAGGGCTCTAGCAGGGCTTTACGAGGCAGGCAGGCCCGGTAGACAGTGTGCGTGCGCGTGGCTGAAGTTTCTGGATTTGGCGGATGCTGAGGGTCTAGGAGTTCCGGTGCGCACTGTACGCATGCAAACTTCAAACAGCATGGAGGGTAGTTCACGTATAGGCACACCTGCTACTTGGATGTGTGTTTTTAGCCGGGAGATCTGATGAGTTCTGACGTCAGACGTGCAAGCCATGCCTCCGCAGCTGGTGAAACTTTGTAATGACTCACAAGCCACATCTCCGGCCCCAGCCCAAAACCTGGAAGCTTGACCGCAACCTTCAAACACAATCCCGCATTCCTCTCCCTGCCCTAGCCTCATCTGTTGTTCGCAACATCTCCTTTTGAGGTCCACACGGATCGGCTGGAGGAGCATACTTAGACCTATCCGTAGCAGTAGCCTAAGCAATCCTAAGCATGTCGTGATAGGCATCTGTGAGTTGAGGGTACACCCTCATACGCCTTTGAGAAACACAGCCGCAGCGCCAGGACCTCACCTTACTGCCAGCAGAGGGCGGAAGCGGTCATCAGGCCCTGCTTTGCAGTAGAGTTGGGCCTCTTGTTGGGGTGCTGCATCGGGAAGACGTTCTGTCTTTCACAGGGAGATTAGAGAGGGTTAGGGCGGTCAGGGTTTAGGGTTAGCCAAAATTCTACATCCAGTACCCTGAACAGGATCGTAGTATTCAGGAGTATTGTGGTTTTGAGGTGCCACTATCATGAGGCATTGCCCAAACTTCTCCGGAGTCGAGGTGTGTACTTGTATCAGGACGAACTTTGGGTAATTCCAATGAGTTTGGGGGCCTCACTAAGCCGTGTCTGTGAAGATGTCTGGCCGGAAATAGAATTTCCTGGAAGCTGTTGGGATAGAATTCCAAACCTATGGAGCCAGTCCCAGACCTCCTCAAGATTCAGGCATGCATGCCGAAACTAGTCCAGGCATTGGGGTTCGGCACTTGCCACGAATTCAAAGTCAAATGATGGTCAAAACCTGTGACATGTGAAGCAGACAGGGTTTGTGCAAACCTTTTGCGTGATCGAAAAAGCGGTCGTTTGTTGTGGACATTTGCGCATCGTTCCTTCTCTGTTTCTCGCTCTCTCTCTGCCTTTCTCTCTCCAGCGCCGGAAGGCACTTTGAACGTCCAAACCCTGGTGCCTGGTACAACAGCGGACCTGTCATCAGCTACTCAAACTCCTGTATGAGCGTTGTGTCATGGCCTGTTGAAATCTACAGGATTGTTAATTACTTAGATGACTCAGGAGCCAAGCACCTCCCAGCACAGAAACCTTTCCAAGCACCGCCACGCTTTACCTAACTTTCCAAACCATGCGAAGGTCCATTTGCCCTACAGTCTGTCGCCTCCCCGACCGGATCGAGACTTGAAGGTCAGAGCCCCGGCCTCGCACTGCTGCGAGCAGAAGCAACAAAACAGGGAATGATACACAGGCAAAAAGGTTGGCAGAAGGGTTCCTCATGGTAGCCAGGGAAGGATCAATTTTGGTGGGGTGATACAGTTCTGGGCTCTTTGCCCAAGGTCCGAGTCCTGATGCGCTGGCCGCTGCAATTGCGGTCGGAGTTATGAACAATCAAAACTCTGGAAAAATTCGGAGTCGGAATCAGAGTTTCAGGGGGCTTCACAGGTACAACAGCAAAGTTCGGCACTGGACGCAGCGCCCACAAAGCCGAAAGCGGCTCCTGATCAAGAATCGCATGGCGTCTGTATGAGGATGGAAACCTTTTGCAACGACGGATGTAGTACTGTACCATACTGATGGCGCATAGTCATGCGTTGCTCATGCTAGGGGTTGACTTCAGTGGTATTCTCAGCGCATTCACATGGTAGACACAACAATAAGCCCCCCAGAAGGAGCTGTTTGGAATGATCCTTTAGGACAGACACGCAACAATGCAAAGTAAGAAGATGGCGCTGCGCCTAACTGCCCCGCAGTCCCTCACGTGGTGTGCACCACAGACACGTGATCACGAATGCCGCGTGATCTGCAACAAGTCCATTAGCCGTAGCAACGATTGCTACAGCAAACCCGGTTCCTGTGAGTCCTACATGACCGAATCTGCAGGATGAGTACTGCATGACCTGTGACTTCGCCGTGAGCACCGGCACCTTCCAGCGAGCAGCGCAGAGCTCGCAGCCAGCCACCCAGAGCTTTGCAGGGAGACCAAGGGACCGTTAAGCTTTCCAGGGGTTGATGGAGGCCTGTTAGCTTTGCTATTCTAGTTTGGGAGGCGGCTCTACAAGTGCGTGGGGAACTTTTGCCGAAACGAGCCAGCCATGTGTTCCTTTCAGGTATGTGGTCGTAGGATTGGGGTTCCGAGACTCTGCGTCAGAACTTGAATTTGGATTTTGGTGGCTTTGTCCAGATCTGTGTGGCTGATGAGGTGTGCAGGGTGTGTAAAATGTTGGTGGAGGTCTTGAGGGGTGTAAGTAAGCATTCATCCTCCACGATTTTAGCGGGTCAGCATCAAGTCAACCGACCCTCGTCCATGATTTTTTCGATGAACGTTTACAAGCAGCAGGCAGATTGGCCTTCAAGTTGCAGTGTGTGACTTCAGGTCCACTGAAAGAAGAACCCGACAGTCCAAGACTCTAAAGCAATATGCAAATCCTATCTCGATAGCAATCCCTGTAGAATTTCTTAAGCCTGAGAGACTCCCTTCCCTCATCCCGTACTGAGTATTGTTCGGATGACGGGGTTTCAAAAAGCTTGAAAAGCCCTACGCCCCTAAGAATTGGGCCCATTTCACCCCCTAACCTTCCCATGGCAACTGGGCAGGAGAGACTTTCAAGACTCATGTGGACTTCCCACCTAAGAAATCCAGCAGCCGACCCGAAACTGCTATGTGCGATCTTTTGTATGGTGCACTCTAGCACATGCCCGAGTTAAACAAGACTTCACACACATAAGTTGCGTATGCTGTTGTCTGTGCAGCCAGGATACTGAAGTTGCTGATAGACACAGCTGCGGATGGTTTGTCACAACAGCCCGGGACCTGCAGTGGGGGCTGCGACAGGGCTTTCTTGTGCTTTCGGTTTTTGCTTGATGTTTTTTGCGATTCAGGTGCTGCAGTTTTCTCGTGGTGACAGACAGTGCATGCAACATTCATCGTTCCGGCCTTCCTACGCAAAATATGTTTGTTACCTCATGTTGTGTCGTTGCTCACATGTTTCCTGGAGTTTCTTGCCCGCCTTGTATGTAATCATGCAAGCCGACAGGCATCAACTGCATGATTCCTGACATTTGTAGGCCAATAAGGCCCAGCATGCATAACTTGTGATGTAGATGTTTCCAGGCTGCTTTCCCATTTCTAAGGGTGCTTAAGACCGCTTGTTTGGATGCTCGGGTAGCCTACCTGTGGGACGCCGCATAGTAACAGCTCACAAGAATGATCGATTAATTTCTTCAACAAGTTCAAGCAGCGTGGGCATTGTGCAGGTTCACAGAAGCAAGTTCACTTGACTGCGTCAAGACGCTTTTGCCAAGTTTATCTCTCCTTGTTTTCAGGAAGTGTTAGCGACTCGCGAAGACTGCTCCTGAGGTTTCTCAAAGGCCACGAGGAGGTCAGCAAGGACTACAAGGTGCACGATTTCTTTTTTTGCTTCCACCTGTCCGCCGTCTGTCTCTTTGTCTCCGTTTTTGATATTCTTCCTTGGCTTCCACTGTGTTCTTTTACTTGTCTCTTTGGCTTCAGGAGCTGCAAGTCTTGTGCATTGGGAAGACCTATGCCTGGCATCGTTTGGGATTGAAGTCCAGCACCTATTCGTGCTTGCAACATTAGATGGCCTTGTTGTGGGGTGTTACTCCTTCACGTTGGTGTCAACTGGTGTCAAGTTCGTTTAAATCAAGCATCAGCGATTGGTTGCTCTCAGATACAGGAGAAGGAGCAACTAGACTAGGCAAGCACCCTGTCACCCCTGCTGTACCTAGCTGAGAAACTTCAGAGTTCTGGACGTCAGGGCCTTCAACCATGGAATCGTGAACCTACTTTCATCTCCAGTCTAGTCCTAGCGTGCTTCTACAAGTCTACAGATTCCTACCTGCGGGGGCACCCCTTCGCATATGTTTGTAACTGTACAAGAGCTTGAAGCTACATCTGGAAGTTGATATCCTCGGAGGTCATGCAGAGACTTCAGTGCAAGGGAGGGCAGCCCTTGCCTATGTTCCTTGGCAGCATTGGTGTTCGCAAGACCAGAGGTTGCGAAGAACTATCCCGCGATTTGCAGGTCAAATGACCTCAAATGGCATGCCCAGCCGCAACCCTGTCCATGAGACTCCTCAGGCGCATCACCACAAGGATTGATTTCTTGAGACGCCAAGGTTTGCTCCCCTGTTTCATCTTGTTGCTCAAGTCAAATCGAAAATCTGATATATAATCAACATCCAACCCATGTAGAACATGGGTCTTCTTATGTCTCATTGCTCTTGGTAAGGACCCCCTAAGCCACCAGGTCCGTTCGGGCGGAGCTTCTGCGAGACAAGGGAGCAAAGTCGCAGGCCACAGACATGTTTGAACCATGTTTGGAGTCAAATTCCGAAGGTGTCAGCAGTGTCAACCATCTTTCTGCTGTACTCTGCAAAATGTTGTTAACAATTCATGCCAGGATGTTGGGATTTTGAGGTCTCGGCGAAAAGATGCATGAGGGCGCTGCTTTCTTGGCTGGGATTTTCAAGGATGCACGCGTCCAGACACATTTTCCAGAGATCTCCAGGATCTGTGTCGGAGTCATGTACCGATCTAGTAGAAGCAAAGAGGGTGAAACATGCAACCGGCCTAATAGGGACAAAGGAGGGTTCGATGCTTCGGTCGATGCTTCGGAAGACAATGGGAGAAGTACATGCGCACTCCGAGGTCTTCATGATGCATGCGTAGCAGATCCTTTTTCCACGCCTTTCACGGAGGCGCCCAAGAAGATTCCAGACCGTGATGCCATCACCCCTTCAGAGCTCAAAGAAATGCGCGCCTGGGAATGCAGATCATGGGGTTTCCGAAGGCTGGTATGTCGAGCAGCTGTCGTAGATATAGTCTTCATTGAGCCTATTGTTGGGGATAATTTGTTGAACCTGCCGTCGCGTGAGCGGAGCCACAAGTTGCAGAGCTATTGCAGTCGGGTTTCATAGTTCTGTGTAAGGTCAGGCAGCAAAGAACCGGAAGAAGATGTCCGGCGTTCCAGACGCCAAAGATTCTTGTCAGAAGATGGTAGAAGGTGAGCTGCTCTTGAGCCTCATGGAAGATGTAGCAAAGGTATAGAATAGTAAATGCCTTCCCCCCGATATTAAACGACATCCCCCATCCCGTAATATTGAACAATCCGGGCACCAAAAAATTCTTCAATACTAGGGAGATCTACGGAGAATTTATTGAAAAGATTAGATAGGGCTGACTCTGATTTGAAGTGAAAATAAAGAACCAACCGCACTAATCAACTTCCAACTCAGGTCTAACTAGCACAAAAACCGACGGAAACCTAATTAGAGTCAACAGCTGTTGACACCTACTCTCAAAATCCATTTGACATGTCATCCAACCAATCTAAAGGAATCGTATCGGAATCGCTAAATGCGACTAAATCTACCACAAACCAATGAAAATCGAATTAGAACCCATAAAACCCATTCAAATCGCATCTAGAATTTATGCAGTTTTCCGTTTAAACACTATATACCGACAATAACAACTTAGGAAAACAAGGGACCTACAATTCCTTTTGATTATTTACTAGGGACGTGTTTTAATATTGCGGGAGAGGAGCAGGTTCTGCGGTCCAGTTACCTCAAAAATTTGGGAGGGACATTGGTGGCAGCCATTGATCCGCAGCTTTCGACGATCTGGAACGCAGGGTTGCTTTTGGCATTGATGTTACATACGTTTTCTGAAGCCTAAACCGTAAGGCCAAATCCAACTGGAACCAAAAGCGGAAGCCATTTCACCTTGACCCGAAAGCCCGCTCTGCAAGATGCCAAGCCATTAAACTCCGGCAAAAACAGTGAGGATGCCTACATACTATAATTTATTACAGTATGTTACAATATATTATAATCCCTTCCCCCTGATAATAAACGACGTCCCCCCCCCTAATAATAAATAATCCGGTGGGTCAGAAATTATTTATTATTAGTGGGGCATATTTCTTGAAAGGATTTGGTAGGGCCGCCTTTAAATTCCTTTTTAAAATCTATTAAACTCGAATTAAAATCCCGTTAGAATCAATTGAAATGTAATTAAGATTCCATTTAGAATCCATTAAAATCGAATTAAGATACCGTTAGAATCAATTAAAATTTTTATTTGAAATTCCTTTTAAAATCAATCAAGATCGGATTAAAATCACGTTAGAATCAATTGAAATCTATTTAACATTCCTTTTAAAATCAATTAAATCGAATTAAAATCCCGTTAGAATCAATTAAAATTTAATTAAAATTCCTTTTAAAATCAATTAAAATCGAATTAAAATCCTGTTAGAATCAATTAAAAGTTGATTAAAATTCCTTTTAAAATCAATCAAAATCGAATTAAAATCCCGTTAGAATCAATTAAAAGTTGATTAAAATTCCTTTTAAAATCAATCAAAATCGAATTAAATCACGCTAGAATCAATCTGAATCAATTGAAATCTAATTAACATTCCTTTTGAAATCAATTAAAATCGAATTAAAATCCCGTTAGAATTAATTGAAATCTAAATTTTTAGAATCAATTGAAATCGAATGAGATTCAAT